>JABUQX010117303.1:5000-22062 GCA_015478945.1 Trachelipus rathkii | reverse complement strand
TGTGCGTGCTTCCACCACTGAGGGAAAGTATTAGTATGAGACATAGAGAATATAGTTGAACGAGGGGCGGGTCAGCACAAAAAGCACACTCAATCAAAAACTCGGAGGGAATACCATGCCGGGCCCGACCCGCCTTCCAACGTTCACAGATTTCATGGAGCCCAGCACCCAAATCAAATGTAATCAACAGGCAATGGCATAGGACACCTGAGAAGAAGAAGAAGAGGAGAGGAGGAGGAGGAGGAGTGCCAGAATCGTCTAGGGTTTAGTTAGAGGAAAAATAGGGGGCCGAAGAGATTTTCCTTTTCAGTTGAAGAATTAGCAACAGAACAAACAGATCGAATAAGAGGAGAAAAAGATGATTTACAGAGAAGTGTTAGAGATGTTTTTGGCAGAGGCCAGAAAGAGATTTATCAGTAGGAGAATCAAAGAGGAGGTTAGCGCACTTCGTTTGATGAAAGCCCGCTTTGCTCGACGAAGAGTACCCTGCAACATTTCTAGCTGAATGAAAAAAAATTAGCTAGAGTGATAGAAGAAACGAGAATTTTCCACCCCGATACGCCACTGTCTCTAGCCTGAATGACCAGAGAGCAAGCACGGTCGAACCATGGATTATGAGAAGGAGGAGAGAAAGATTAAGTCGAAGAAGGAATGAAACCTGCTCAATACACAACGATACCGCTTGCTATTTCTTATTCGGCAGAAGGCTGAAAACGTTCACCAGAGTCAAAGCAGTCATTCCAATTAATAGCGAGCGAGAACGACGCAAGGACCCACAAATCGGCCCGATCAAAGTGCCAGAAAAAAACGTTAATTATATATATATATAATATATATATTATATAATATATAATAATATATAATAATATATATATATATATATAAGATAATAATATATATATATATATAATATATATATAATATATATATATAATATTATATATATAAATATATATATATATAGTAATAAATATATATATATAATAATATATATATATATAGTATATAATATATATAATAATATATTATATATATTATATATATATATCTATATATTATATATATATATATTATATAATATATATATATATATATATCCAGAAATCGAAATTCAAAATTACAATTATTCCCATTAAACTTCCATGATAAAGATCCAAAAATAATAAAATTTATTTTATATGCATTTAAACAAATGTATGTAGAAAACATCCGCACATCCTCATTTTTCAAAAAGAGGATCGGAGTTGCGCGGATGCGGATGTGCCGTTAAGTGAGAATGCGGATGGCGGATGCGGATGCGGATGTCAATTTAAGTGCGGATGTTCCGCAAATGCCGATGACGATTAATTGTCCCATCACTAATATATATATATATATATATATATATAATAACAATATAGGTGGTGGTTTATATTAATATATATATTAGTTATATATATGTGGCGGTCTGGGCAGGGGGCTGCTAAGCCCCATTGATACTCCTAGCAGCCTCCGCGGGAAGAAAACCGCCACTTCATCGTGAACAACGCATCACTCTCTTCAACACTGCCATATTCTTCAATTTGAAGTGGTTTTGGAACTGTCACCCTACCCCTTCAAGTTTGTGATCCGGAAGTGACCAGGCCACTGTTGTGGCACTACGGAAACCACCAGGAACAAGACAAACTCATGCCAAATTTGATCCAGTCCGAACAATCCATCAAATTAAGGTTTCTTCCTGCGTGGCGCCACTCTGTTCGGTCAATTCCTGTGGGCCGCCTGTACCGTACTCAGCTTCTGCAGTGCGGAGCAACTGCAGTAAGAGTACAGAGTGGTCGAAGGCCTTCTCAGTGACCTTAATGTGCGCACACCTATTCTCACCTGACCAGCTGACCGACAGTCATTTCAGGGAACCGGAGACGCGGAGCGTGCTCGCGGCCATTGCACTGTGGGGAGTCCTGTGGCGTCTTGGGGCAGGAGGCTGGCTAGGCCTCACTGATGACTCCAAGCAGCCTCCGGGAAGAAAAGCCACTTTATCGTGACAACGCTCACGCCATTAATAATGTTTTAATATTCTTCAATTGAAGGTGGTTTTGAGACTTCACTACACCTGTCAAATTTTTTTTAAATATATATATATATATGATATATAATATTATATTAATATATATTATATAATATATATATATATAAATATAAGGCTGTAGACAGGAGGTTCAGGGGTTCAACCTCCGAAATTATTTTAGCGATCAAAATTTTAATTCATTAAGTCTCAATATAATAATAATAATAATAATAATAATAATAATAATTAATAATAATAATAATAATAATAATTATAATCATAATCATAAGTAATTAATAATCAATAATAATAATAATAATAATTAGTGAGAAATATTAATAATAATAATAATAATAATTAATAATTGAAAATTGAGAAAGTATTTATTAGACTGGAATATTGAGGAGACATGTTTTGTGGCCGTAAACGGATTTATTTAGTCAAGGTGCTGTTCCTCATACATGTAATAAATATTTAGATCAGGGACTTAAATTGTAAGGTTTTCAAGTTTGCAGATGATAGCAAAATGGCTACCTCAATAAGGAATTATGATGGATGTATAAAGATTTAAAAGATAGGAGGGAGCTGTAATCGTTGATGGGGATGAGCAGGTTATTCCTTCTTCAGCTAAATTTTTCTTTCCTCATCATTCCCTCTAAAACTAAATCTTTCTTTTCCTCATAAATGCCATGGTTTCGATTCGGTTCACTCTCTGCCAATCAGGGCTAGGAGACCGTGGGCCTATCGGGTGTGGAAAAATTTTCGTTTCTCCTATAACTCTCGCTAATTTTCATTTCAGCTAGAAATCGTTGCAGGGATTACTTCTTCGACGAGCAAAGCTGCGTATCATCAAAGGAAAAGTGCGCTAAGCCTCCTGGTTCTCCTACTGGACAAATCTTTTTCATCTCTAGCAACTTCTGTAAATGCTGCCTTTTCCTCCCTTATTCGATCTGCATCATGTTTGCTAATCTCCAACTGAAAGGCTAAATCTCTTCGGCCCCATCAACTTCAACCTATATATTCTATGTCTCAATACAAGCACTTCCCTCCCTCAGAGTTGGAAGCTCTCCACATGTCCAACCTATTCCGGAAAAAAAGGAAAGCCGCTCTGAATCCTTCATAAACTATCGCCCTGCTTAGCTCCGTCACTTGTATCATATTTAAGATTTGAAACCCTTCTCAACTCGCTTCTTAGATATTTGGAACCTCACTCGATCACCAGTACGCTTTCGTTGCACGAATCTACTGGTGATAATATATTCCTATCTAAACGATTTATGGGTTTTCACTCTTAGGAACTACGGGGGACTTGCTGGTGGCGCTTGAAATACCCAAACGCATTTCGACCGAGGTCTTATGGCAGCGCGTCATCTGCTGCTCCAAGTCCCCTCGCTTTGAGTTTATTTGACCTCCTTCTCTGTGCTTATTCCTATATATCTAGATTTCATTATGTGTGGTGTTTAATGCGTTATGTGATTTCGAATAATCGTCTCGAATATCGTCTGTTGTGATGGAGGGTCTCGTGTACGTTCTTGCTTCTTTTCTGTCCTTGATAGTGTTGGTTTTCTCCAGGGTTCGTGTCTTATCTCCTACTTTATTCCACTTTTCATATTAATTTATGACCTTCTTTATTGCGCACCTGCACGCTCTCAGAGCTCATCCACTGGCTATTCCGGTTATTTAGACTCAGAGCCTCTTTCATTCTTTGTAGATTCATTATGTGCAAGATTTTCTTACTCTCCTATCTTGGTTATACTTTCTTGGAAGTGGTGCTTTATTCTTGCTTTATCTTTTTCGATTTTTATTCTCAGTCTGTATTGAAATAGAAATTAATCTATTGTGAAATTCCATATTCTTTTAAAAAACCCAACTTTTACAATTCCTTCTCCAAAATTAAACTTCTAACTTTCCTGCTCTTTCGACGAGTTCGTCTCTCTTCCTGTTGACCACAATATAAGTGAGCGATCCCTAGTGGACTTGTCTTTTTAAGTTTGGATTTCATTAGAACTTTTAAAGAATTTCGTTCTGTTGAAACCTCATCATTCAAGCGGTAATTAGCTAGGGCGGGCCTCAGATGAGGATTATTCTCGGAATGTTCTTGTTTAGGACTGTGAGGACTTCCTCCTTTTCTCAGTTTTTGGAGTTCCGCTAATACGAAAGGTTTCATCTTCTCGCCCACTGTTTATTTGTGATACTGCTGACTACTTATAACTGGGGTGATGGGAGGAGGGGCTCTGTTGTTTCCACCCGGCTTGGTGGTTTTGGATCAGGGTTTTCTGATTAATTAGTAAGGCAAAGGTCTGTCTAGAACTATTCGGCAGCGTGGTTAACCATCACCTTGAACCCTCATCACTGCTATTATTTGCGATGGTTTTGGATGTAGTTGCTTATCGGTCTTATTCCTTATAGGATTACCGCAGCGGCAAGTGCTCGAGCGAACTTATCACTCGGTACCACCACCTTTACGACGCCTTCTAGCGCACAATAGGTGCTGTATCTGCGCACGAGTATGTTGTTTGACATTGGGTAACTCCAGTCTATTTGCTTTGGGGCTTCCTCTTTCCCACCCCCAACCCTGTTTTGGGAATTCTCTTCCATCTTCTGTATTCCTGAATTTAATCTCCTTCACTTTAAAAGCCTGCGTCTGTGCTATATGCGTAATTTGCGAGCTTAGAGGGTGAAAACTTTTGAGAAGTTCTACAAACCCCTCATTGAGATAGGCTCTGCCCGTGAGTGTGGTGGCAACTGTAAAAAAAAAAATCCTATGGAATTTTTAAATATGTGGCAAATGAACTGAGTCTCCTATTCCCCCCATCCAAAACATCATGCAGATTATATCCCAAAAAATCGTACTCTTTTCAACAGTAACCTCAGATGGATCATATGTCGCCACCACACAAATTTTGACCTTTTTGAAACTTAAAATTTTAACCTTTAGACGGCTAGACTCACACCAACAAATCTGGAGCGCATAGCCTCATCTACCCACAACTCACTCATCAGAATGCAAACATCCTTCTATCCCACTACTGCATTTTGCCTTTCCCACGAGCAATTCCACTTAAAAATCATTTTGGATCACTCACAGCCAACTCATTTGGTTCACCGTTTTCTGTTCACTTTGGTTTTCGTCAGTGTCTTCACAGCGAGCAACAATGCCAGAATTTGCCTTCTAATACATCTCCGATCACGACTCTTTCGGGTTCCTCATTCTCAGGCTCAACCATTTATTCCTCTGGACAGTTATTATCTAATATACAGATACGGATGTCATTACACAGTTTCGGCCGAAGGATAAGTTAAAGGGGCTTGCTTACTGGCGATTCGTATTGAGAACCTCTCCGAGGCATGCTTTATTAGCATTTTCCTGAATTGCAATAAGTATTATAGGGATGGGTAGTTAGGCAAGACCAACCTAGACTTACACTATCCTGTCTCCGTTGAGTTTGCTGCCCTTCATCACGAAACAAGCAGGATATAATACGATGTGTGGGGCAAGGTGTTTTCTCCCTACACGTATGGATATAAGGGATAGGGATGCCTGTAAGATGTTGTCTAGTCTAGAAGAGGGGTGAGGACATTAAGTATGTGTATATGATATTGTTGTTTGCTGGGGTAGGTAGTGACGTATGCTGTGATAGTGAACGCAAACAAGAAGGGGCCGAACCATTTAGGCACTGGGGAAGAGTCATTACACTATACATAAGCAAAAGTGGGTATTATGTATATATATATATATATAGTAATATATATAATATATGTATGTATATAATATATATATTATATATATATATAATAGATATATAATATATATATATATATATATATATATATATATTAATATATATATATATATATTATAAAATATATATTATAATAATATATATATAATTATATATATATAATATTTATATATATTATATATATATTATATATATATATATATAAATTATATTATTATTATAATTATTATTATGTATTATTATTTATTATTATATTTATTTATTAATTATTATTATTATTATTATATTACTTATTATTATTATTTTTTAATTTTATTCAAAATTCTTAATATTTGTTCAAATAATCGGCAAAAATAATCGGCAGAAATTGCCGATGACGATGACGATGACGATTTAAAAAAAATATGCCGATTTTTGGCAGATGACGATGACGATTAATTCGTCCCATCACTAATATATAAATAGTATATATATATATATTATATATATAATATATTATATATAATATATATATATTATATATTATATATATATATATTATATATAAATATATATATAATATATATAATTATATATAATATATATATCATAATATATATATATATATATATATATATATATATGTGTGTGTGTGTGTGTGTGTGGAATTCTATAGAAGAACAGACGAGTATGTGTGTACTATTAACAGACATGTAAAAACATCAAAATAAACACAAATTAAACTTACAAGCCAGCCTCATTTTCAGGAAAGATTTCAGTCCTTTTTCTTACGACCCCCTTTTCTTAATGTTTCGCATGAACTTTGGGTCTGTTGGGAGTTTTTGCTTTGTTCTTTTAATCCAGCCTTGCATCTCCTGTAAGCTAGGAAGTGTTACTAGTGCTTGTACTTGATGTGCCACTGCTTGTACTATTACAAACTGGCAGACCTTCTGATGAATCATGGCGAACTTATTTTATCAGTCATTTTTCTTTGGTTTCAGAAGGGTCTGTTCTCTTTATCTTCTCTGTTTCTTAAAGATCGTGGTCTGGGCTGATTCAAAAGAGGGAAAAAATTCACTAACAATATCGTAAAACAATTCACAACAATTGCAAGTTCATTTAAATAAAACTATTATTTTGGAAAGCCTGAAATTACTCCCATTAATCAAAATTTTATAAATCACTCTTAATTAACATATAAGGTAAAGTATAATGGGTCTTACCCACTTCAAACCTAAAAAGTTCCTCATACCTTTCTCTTCCACCTTCTTCTTCTGAATCAAGCTTCTCTCCTTTTAATTCTTTCTTTAACTTCTCTTCGTTTGCCCGTCATCCATCCTCGATTTCCTTCCTACTGGAGGTAACTGGAAGGCTCTTCCTTAATTGTTCTTTTCTTAAGCATCATCACTTCTTGTTTCCTTTCACCAAAAACTTAGCTTAAGGTTTATCTGGGGCGAAGTCCCTTTCACTTCCTTTAGTTCTCTCTCTCGTTTTGTATGACATTGGTGCGTTGCTGGAGTAAACAGGGGGTTGTAGATGGTTCTGTTTGAAAATACCAATTATTGTTGGGGAATTTAGGCATATTAAAAAGACTATATATATATATATATATATATATATATATATATATATATATATAATATATATATATATATATATATATATATATATTATATATATATATTATATAATATGTATATAATACTCATCATGATACTCATATACTCTAACATATAAGCTAATACATTTTTATTAATCTCCTCCTCAAATTTCAGCCATATACCTTCTGCAAATCCGATTAAAATATTTACTATAGAGTGCCTATCACTATACTTCTACACATATACCAACATGCCAAACAATCTTTGAAGTGCTGCTATGTGTATACGAAAGCCATTTCTGTTAACATCTCATTGTGTGAGCTCTTAAGAAGAAAACAACTATATGCTATGTGTGTAATGAACATTACATTTAAGACAAAAGTGTCTCAGTAGATTAGAAGATATGAAGCTCCCCTCCAACCAACCACTTAAGTGCGAGAATTTCGTCGCAAATACAGAAAAAATTACCTCCCTTAGGAAAAAGGAACATGAAGCACCTTGAAATCTCTTTATAACATTCTGTAAATTATTGTTACTCTTAAGAAAATAACTTTGTATTTTTTCATTATTCATAAAAAAAGTTAAGTGTTTTAAGAATTGGAATGTAGGTAAATGTGCTACTTACTACTACTGGTTCAAAGTATTTATTTCTTTTTATTATATATTGTATCTTGATATGTACCAATTGCAATATCTACACTCTACTAAATTAAATTTCGCTATAAAGCATTGAAGCCAAAACATGTTAGATGTATACTTACTATTAATGCTTTCAAGATAAAAAAAAAAAACATCCAAATTTTCATTATTTTTACAAATATCACTGATTTTGCTAAGTAAATTACATGTATAACTCATTATTTCGTTGGCAACTTTTAGAGGAATATCTTTAGAATAAATATATGAAGCAAAATTTGTAATTTCATTAAAAAGTGATTCTTCTGTATCATGATTTTTAGAGACAAAGTAATTCTGTTCACAATAACTTTGATTCACACATGAATTAACTATATTTTCTTTGAATACTTCAGATTGCTGATTCTCATTTTCATTATGTACATGATTTTTTTTGATATGGTTTATAAATCCTCTATATGAGTAAAAATGCTTATTACAAGCATCTTGAATACAATACAAAGCATTTCCATCAAAGATCACATGGTGAAATTTTAAGTGATTTACATATTCCTTACTATTAACGAAGTATTTATGGCATTTAAAGCATTTAAACATTTTGGCTAAAATAAAAAAATATGTTAATGTAACAAATTCTAACGTTAATTGAAAAATTAAAGAAATATAATTAAAACATTATAAATTGTAGTTTGAAGAAAAGTCAGCATAGGACTAAAGCATTTCTCGTAGGATATACGAGATACGTAGTGGCACTTGAACAATTCGCCAAATGCACCCATGAAAGAATCACAAGAGGTGCGAACACACAGCGAGTCAATGAATTGCAACTAGAAATGGTTGAGACCCCATAAAATCTTCTGCGATAGTGCTTGAAGGAATTCCAACCTGAAAAAAAAAAATCAATAGTAATATCAACAAAATTAACTTTTTCTTCTTCTTCAACCACCTGCTAGGCCAAACGGAGTTCAGAAAAGCATAGCTCCGGAAAACAAATAGTAGAAGGGTATGACTACGTCAAAAGGAAAAGCACCACCACAAACCACCCATTTCATTACCCTAAAAATGTGAGCCCGTCGCAACAAAAAGATATCCGCCCTAAGGTTTCATAAAAGCGCCTCAAATTCACACTGTAGTAAATCGTCAAATGTGGGGTTCATTCCCTGAAGCCAGAGGCCCACAACCACGCCCCATCACAAACCTCCCCTCCAATCACTCCTATCACGCGACAATCTTCTTGCTTGGACCAGACTCACGTTTTTCTCCACCAAACATTCCTTCACTGAGTCAATCCACCTTCTCTTCACTCCACCAGCCGGACGGTTTCCAGGACATTTACTTTTATACATCCGTTTTACCAAACGGCTATCATCCATCCTTTCCACATGACCAAACCATCTTAATATACTCTCATTTATTCTATCATTTGTTCCCTTCTCTACACCACATGTACATATAATAAATTCATTCCTAATTTTATCGATTTTTCTCACACCTAATACACTTATGAGATTATCCATTTGAACAGCCTGCACCTTAGATCTATACGTCCTATTCCACACCATGCATTCACTACCATACAATAACACCGGTACTAACATACTCTCATATAAAATCTTAACACAATCAAGACTTAGTCCCTTTGTATTCACCAAAGATTTAATCGCTCCACTCACAACTTTCCTACTACACTCAGCATCATCCGTTCCCATTTCATCCAACATGTAACCCAAGTATTTGAACTCTGATACTTGCTCCACTTGCTAACCATTAAACAAAATTCTACATGGCATCCTCTCTTTACCTATCACCATAAACTTACTCTTATCCACATTTACTTTCAGACCTCTACTTTTACATACCCTACCAAATCTCTCAACCAATCTACTCAAACTTTTTTCTGATTCGCTACACAAAACCAGATCATCTGCATACAATAAACAAGGTACTCTCCACTCACCACCATTCTCTGTCATTCTTACACCCTCCGGTGAAAGTCCCACCATTAATTCTTTAAATACGCCATCCATATACAAGTTAAATAACCATGGAGACATAACACATCCTTTTTACACACCACCATTATTCTTAAACCATTCACCCTTCACACCATTTATTCTCATACACGCTTCACTATCATCATACATACTTTTACCACTACCACCAACACCATATATCATTAACACTGGCCATAGAGCATCCCTATTAAGCATATCATACGCCTGTTGCAGATCCATAAAACCCCAAAACAATTTCATTTTCTCACTCATTTGTTTCAACGTAAAAATTTGATCAACACACCCTCTGCCACTTCTAAACGCACTTTGTTCTTCACCAATCGTATCCTCAGTCACTGCGCACTCTTTCGACCAAATACCAGCATATATCTTTGCCAACATCAAAATATATATATATATATATATATATATATATATATATATATATAACATATATATATATATATATATATATATATATATATATATACGATATATATATATATATATACAATATATATATATATATATATATATATATATATATATATATATATATATATATATATATATATATATATATATATATATATATATATATATATTATCCCGATGTGTGGGGGAGAAAGAATTGCCCACATCGTATGTCCTGCTTGTCGTAGAAGGCGACTAAGGGACGGTGTGTAGTGGGTTGTACCAACTTCTACCTATCTCTTGCTGGAATGCTGATACCTCGCCTCGGAGATGGTCGTGATCACCGTAAACGGCCTTACAGGCGAAATTGTATGAATCGTGTGGGTACATGGAATGTCAGAGAATAAATGTTGAGGAAGGAGAGGTGATGAATGTATTTAGAAGGGGCAAATTATTTGCTTGCTGTGACTGAAACAAGATGAAACGGTGAAAATGAGTGGTGTGATGTGAAATGTGTGCTGGTGTGGAAAGGAGAGGGGAGAGAGGAGTTGCAATTTGATGAGTGACTTGTGGTTGTACAAGGCTATGGTAGACTTTGTGTGTGCAAGTGCCTAATTCTAATGGTTAAATTTAGGTTTGAAAAGGTCAAGGTATGTATGTGTGGTTGTGACGTATGGGGGTCCATCTGAGGAAACGTTGAAGAGAGTACGATTTGGGATAATCTGAATGATGTTCTGGATAGGGTGAGGTAGGAGCTTCCAGATTGATTGTGTTGGGCGATTTAAATAGTTAGATAGGTGATCAAAAAAGAGATATAACAGGTGGTTTTAGGGTGTCGGGAGAAAATGAAAATGGTAGGAAGGTAACTTGTGAGAGGACAGAGGTATGTGTAAGTAATACTTTCTTTAAACACAAGAGTATCCATAATTATACTAGATATAGCACGATTTTCTGGGATAATCTGAATTTTGGATGGGGTGAGTAGGAGCCTCAGATTGATTGTGTTGGGGGCCTAATTGGTTAGATAGGTGATCCAGAAAAGAGATGGTATAACAGGTGGTTTTGGGATGTCGGGAGAAAATGAGAATGGTAGGAGGGTGATTGACTTCTGTGAGGAGAGAAGTATGTGTGTAATTAATACTTTCTTTAAACACAAGAGTATCCATAGTATACTAGAGTTGGTGTGGTAGAGATGGTATCGAAGTGAAAAGTATGATTGATTTGTGTTGGTGAGATGTTGGAGTATGTGTTGGATGTTAAATCAATTGAGAGGATTAGGAATGGGATTATCGGATCATTATGATGTTTATGTAAAAATTAAGTTAGTGGGGAGGGCTTGGATGGAAAGGAAGGGGATACGGAAAGAAGTGGATAGAATTAAGAGTGAGAAGTTAAGTGAACAAGGTAATAAGGATAAGAATATAAGAGCACTCGAAAGTAAATCAGTTGAATGTGAACAAGTTGAAACTGAACAAATCTGGGAGCAAATGAAGTAGTAGTGCAAAAGCAGTATGTGGATGTGCTAGAATAGGAAGTAAGAATGTTAACAGTGAGTGGTGGAATAAAGAGGTGATGCAAGCAGTTAAAAGTAAAAAAAGAAGCGTGGTTGAATGTACTAAAGGTCAATGATGAAGTTTCAAAGAGAAAGATACTTGGAATTATATAGGAGGAAAAAAATTACTATAAGGTGTACATTGGAGAAAAGAAGAGGTAAATGAACAGTGTGGAAGGAGGATGGACTTACAAAGGAATAGGAAACTCTTCTGGAAGAAAGCGCGATAAATGAGAATAAAGGGAACTTGCTTAGAATAATGAATAGGATGGTGCTTTTTGCTTAGACAGAGGAAATGGATGAGAAGTGGTGGGAACACTTCAGAATCTGTATAATATTAACAATAATGAAGTGGTGATAGTGAATGTGTGTGGGTTTGATGGTGCAAGAAGGAATAGGTATTTTGGGGATGAGGTCATTAGCAAGGAGAAGGTGTTGGTTAGAGTGAGAAAGTTAAAGAATGGTGAATCTGCAGGCATAGATGAAGTTACTGGTGAAATGATCAAGAACGGAGGCGAGATGGTGATTGATTGGATTTGGAAGTTGTGTAATAAAGCATTTATGGAGAGGGTATAGTTCCGAGGGATTGGAGGAGAGCAGTAATAGTACCCTCATATAAGGGTAAGGGAGATAAGGGGAACTGTAGGAATTATAGGGGAATTAGTTTATCGAGTGTTGTAGGGAAGATATATGCTGGTATTTTAGTCGAAAGGGTGCGTCGAGTGACTGAAGGACTGATTGGCGAAGAACAAGGTGCGTTTAGGAGTGGTAGAGGATGTGTGGATCAAATCTTTACATTGAAACAAATGACTGAGAAAATGAGGGAGGAGAAGAATAAATTGTATTTAGGTTTTATGGATTTGCAACATGCGTATGATAGGATTAGCAGGGAAGCTCTATGGCAGGTGTTAGTGGTAGGCTTCTGAATGGAATCAAATGTATGTATGACGATAGTGAAGCGTGTGTAAGAATAGATGGTGTCAAAAAATGATTGGTTTAATATTAATAGCGGAGTGAGGCAGGAATGTGTTATGTCCCCTTGGTTATTCAATTTGTATATGGATTGGGTTATGAAAGAATTAAGAGATGGAGGTGGCAGGTAATGGTGTTAGAATGATGGATAATGGAGGTGAGTGGAAGGTGCCCTGCCTATTATATGCGGATAATTTGGTTTTGTGTGGTGAATCTGAAGAGAGTTTGAGAGGATTGATAGAGAGGGTGTGTAAAAGGAGATGTTTGAAAGTAAATGTAGATAAGAGTAAAGTTATGGTTGTGAGTGAGGACAGTCCTCGGTGTGAAGTTATGTTAGATGGTGAGCAGTTGGAACAAGTGTCTGAGTTTAAATATTTATAATATATGTTGGATGAAAAGCGAACGGATGATGCAGAGTGTAGTAGGAAAGTTGTGAATGAGAGGAAGGTGGCTGGTGCAATTAAATCCTTGGTGGATGTAAAGGGACTAAGTCTTGAGTGCGCTAGGGTCTTACATGAGGCTATGTTGTTACCTGTGTTAATGTATAGTAGTGAGACTATGGTCTGGAATAAGAGGTATAGATCTAAAGTTCAATATGTTCAGATGGACAATCTTAGGGGCGTGTTAGGTGTGAGAAGAATTGATAAAATGAGGAATGAACGTATTAGAGTTATGTGGTGTGAAGAAAGGGGTAAATGAGAGAATAAATGAAAGTACGTTGAGATGGTTTGGTCATGTGGAAAGGATGAATGACAGTCGGTTGGTTAAGCGGATGTATAGTGGTGAGTGTGTTTGGAATCGACCGGCTGGGAGACCGAAGAAAAAGTTGGATTGAGTCAGTAAACGAATGTTTGAAGGTGTGAGTTTTTTCGAGGTAGACGACGATTTCCAAAGGCGAGAATGGCGGGGTTTTGTATGGGGGTATGGTTGTGGCCCACCTGGGCCAAGGGATGAACCCTTACCTTGACGATCTACCATAGTGAGGGTCCATCGCTGTCCCATGAAGCTTTAGGGTGGATTTTCTGACTGCGATGAGTTCTCACTAATTAATGGTACTGAGATGGCGGTAAGGCTGGGCTTTCTTTTCGACTTATGTCATGTTCTTCTACTGCTTTTCTTTTCCGATGCTCGTCACGCACCTTACTCCCATTCTTGGGAAAATAGAAGATAAAGAAAGAAAAAAATATATATATATATATATATATATATATATATATATATATATATATATATATATATATATATATATATATATATATATATATATATATATATATATATATATATATATATATATATATATATATATATATATATATATATATATATATATATATATATATATATATATATATATATATATATATATTACTAACTTTTCGAAAAAACACAATTTTCTTTTCGCGCTCTCAAGACTCAAACGCTCAGATTTGTTACCAACTGTTGGAGGCAAAAGATGTAACAACAAGCAAATGACAATGTAGTCTTTGTCTGCAAAATAAAATTAAAAAGAATGTCAAAAATGATCAGATATCAATATACACACTAAATTACTCCTTATAAAATACAAAAAATACCTCCACTAGCAGAATTTTGCTCAGGCTCACGGATACAATTGAACAGCTTTTCAAGTTCTGGGTTGCTCTTCGTATTAAACAACTCTGATGCAACTTCTACAACAGCTTCTTTAAACCTAGACCATTTTGCTAACAGCTCACTTGAATGGTTAGGGAACAGCAAGTTAAAATCTTGAAGAATCTTGAAAAGATAATTAAATTGTATACTTTAATGCATTCAATGAAAATCAACTGTAAATGAAAAAAAAAAAAATAATTACCAGTCCTCGTGTGTCCAAAAACCTCGGAAATCTTTTCAGTAATGTTTCTGCATTGATGTTTTCTAATTGATTCTCTCAAAGGAAACGTCTTCTTCATCAACTCAAATATTTCCCTTTCATTAACGATATTAGAGGGTAGATGATATAAGGTGTTTATGAGTCCTTCTTGGCACTAGTCCAAATCAGTTTCTGCAACTGCGGCTCTTTTCAAGGTTGGTCCTCTAGTAATCTCTGTTAGAGACTGTTGTCTTTTACCTTTAATTGGTAGATTATGCCGGCGGACTGTTTTTATCCTCCATTCTAAATAGCCAGACTTAGTAAGAGGATCATACATTGATTCCTGAAAATAAAAATATATCATATACATTTAATACAATTTTAACTATTATTATAATGTATGAAAACATTAACACATTTTAGCTCTTGGATATAACGATAAATGATTGAAAATTATAAGAATAGGGCAACTTGATAAATAAATGAAGCAAAAACAAAGATATGATATTATGGATGTTACTGAAATCATACCAGTTATATCAAGCCTTTATAAATAAAACAATGCAAATGTTAATGCAAGGACTTTAACATGATCACAATACTTACATAGCCTAAATCTGAAAACGGGTCCCTTAAGGATGGAAAATTTGCCACTATACCCAAAGCATAGAAACACTTTATAGTGCTCGGAATGAAAGCCAACCTAATTAAATTTAAATAATTGAAACACTTTAAGAATATGAATTATCGGATGCTAGGAAATTATTAATTTAAATAGCTTTCGATAATTGGTAGGGACTGAGTTCAGTACAAGGAGGTATAAAACAAAAGTGAAATATAAAAAAGGATGGGCCTTTTATTCTGGTTTTATGGGTTTATACTTGGCCATGAATGATGCAGTTCCTAGAATCAGTTTATTTAAGCTACATTTAAAATATGGAATGTGTAAGAAAATGTTAACAATGTTTTAAGATCTTGAATTTGCTAATGAGTATTATCAAATTGAAAAGCTTAGCAAAGGTAAAGTATACCTAAGAAAGAGGCTTGCTAACACAGTGAAGTTTAGTTAGAAGCTTAATTTCACGGAAGAAGAAAACACATTAACAACATGGATTTACACTGGCAAAAGTATAAAACTAACATTGGAAATAGAGGTTATTTTTTAAATTATAAAAAAAGAAATTTAAATTTAAAAAAAAAAAAAAATTACTTACTTTACAGAGTGGAAAATGTGAGATACGATAATGTTGACAACCCTAAGTCTTGAAGTGTCAGTTAGTGTGCCAGAATTTTGATATTCATCTAAAATTCTTGGTCCATCTACAAGCTCTTGTATTATGCGCTGTATAGTCTGAAAAATTATGTAACAGACTTTGCTAAACTTCTTTAAAAAAATCTCAAATTTTCAGTTACATGTATATTCATAACCATTCAACATTATATATATATATATATATATATATATATATATATATATATATATATATATATATATATATATATATATATATATATATATATATGAATAATTATTTAAGAGTGATTGTGATGAGCAATCTGAACAGATGGAATGGATAGGTGATCGTAAAAGATGGTATAACAGACGTTTTTTTTTCTATGATCCACCTACTCTCTCACACCTCCTTACGCTACTATATCTATTCCCAAATATCTAAATACCCATACTCTTTCCAGCATCTCCCCTTCCACTTCCACCTCCTCTCCCGACTCCCCCTCTCCCTCACCGCACACCATCACTTTACTCTTCCCCAGATTTATCTTTAACCTTATTTCCCCACACACCCTTTCAAACTCCCTTCATAATTCCCTCAAGTCGTCCGTACTTTTCGCTACCAACACTATCATCTGCAAACCACCGAGCAAAAAATTTGACAATTTTTTAATGCGATACACTTTGATTTCCAATAGGATCCTATTCACTTCCCCTCCTCCCTCTTCCTATTTAATGTCAAATATAACTACAGGAAACATAGACTTCACCTCTCTAGCTTCTTCCTCATCTCGTGAATCTGCAGCTCTGAAAGACTCACTTCGTGCTAACTGATTTCCACTACTTGATTCTTCATTTTGGGATGGAGTACCATTTACATTGACATAGCCTATAATTATAAAACACAATGTGAAAAATATGGGGTAGTCTGTTGAGTTTAATTATAATTTAAGTTTAGTATAACTTTAGAATAGAATTGTGCATTCAGAGAAAAACAAATCTTTAATTTGGTGACAACTTAAAGTTGTATAATTTCATGATTAAACTTTTGAAAATCCTATC
>JABUQX010117303.1:0-2500 GCA_015478945.1 Trachelipus rathkii | reverse complement strand
GAACTGTCCCAGGCCAATAGAACCAATCACCAATCAACATGTTCATGCAAATCCACAAAGCACCTTAGGGCTTGTCAATAACTTACATTTACATAGTATATACAAAGTCTAAAACATACGGTACTCATACAAATCCACAAAGCACCCTTGAGCTTGTTAATAACTTACATAGTATGCACAAAGTCTACAACTAAAAGTAAAAAAACTATAACTAAAGTACTTGCTAACCATACTACAAGCTTTAACAACTTTATAGTAATATGCACAAAGTCTACAACTAAATGAAAAAAGACTATAGCTAAAGTACTTTCTAACCACACTACAAGCTTTAATAACTTTACAGTAACATGCAGTTTAACCTTAATAACTACTTTAACTAAAACCTAACAATTTGGCTTAATCAAAATATATGATGCCCGAGCTATCCATATATATAGGTACCTATCCAATCCTTTCTTAAATGTTGCAATCGAGTCACACTTAACAACCTACTGTGGCAAACCATTCCAAAATCTTTTAGCAACCCTATTAGAAGATTAAGAAATATAGAGACAGTACAAAGCCACATGGGCCTATCGAGACTGTCCCAGTCAACCCGCTAACCAAACTTGCTCATGCAAATCCACAAAGCACCCTAGGGCTTGTCAAATTACTGTAACTAAAAATCCACCAATTTGGCTTAGTCAAATTGAATGAATGCGTTCTTATATCAAGATGGCATACTTTCTTCTTAATTTTCTTACTATTGCCCCTGGTCTCCAGTCCGTGATCTACTATGAAGAATTTATTGGTCTCTGTATTATCAATAGATGTAAATATTTTGTAGACTTGTATCGTGTCCCCCTCTGAGAAAACGCCTTTATACAGAAAACATTCCTAACTCCTTCAGCTTCTCCTCATAGCTCTTACCATCAAACCCAGAAATCATACTTGTTGCTCTATGTTGCACTCTCTCTCTCTCTGGCATATCTGAGTCTTTCCTTAAAAAAGGGGCCCAAACTTGTGCACGATGCTCAAATACTGGCCTAACATGGCTATTATACAATTTACTTATAACTTCTTTTCTCTTGTAAACAAAATATTTATTTATTATTCCCAGCATCATATTAGCTTTATTCCTTGCTTCCAAACACTGATAAGCTTACTTTCAAATTACTGCTTATAATCACAACTAAATCTTTTTCTTGGTCCACAGACTCAAGCCAATCCCCATTTATAACCTAGTTAAAACTTTTATTTGAGTAACCTAAGTGAAGAACCTTACACTTCTTACTATTAAAATTCATTTACCACTAATCTGCCCACCCAAGAAGTTTATCAAATCATTTTGAATCTTTATACACTCTTCACTATTCCTAACTGAGGTAGCCACTTTGGTATCATCTGCAAACTTAGAAACCTTGCATTTAAGTCCTTCGTCTAAATCATTTATATATACGAGGAACAATAGTGGCCCCAGCATTGAACCCTGTGGGACACCATTCTTCACTATTTCCCATGATGACTTATTGCCATTTAGTTGTACACACTGTTTCCAATATATATATATATATATATATATATATATATATATATATATATATATATATATATATATATATATATATATATATATATATATATATATAAATTAAAAACCTCAGAATTTCCTACAGTGTGCCTTACTCATTTTTTTAAACAGTGACTATATACATATACTGTATTTTTTTTCAAATCTCCCAATTTTACCCGTTTACCGCAAAAATCAAGACCTAGTGGTTGGTGAATAACTCTTTGGGGAGTATCCTGTGCAAGCCTGCAGTTTCTAGGTATCAACTACTGAACTATTAGTAGCTACCTTACTAGCTCCCCAGAGCCTCATATTATGATGACAACAATGCTCAAAGTTTAAATAATATAAATTTAAATATATTACTTAATTATTTTACTTAAGATAGTCCCTGTTATGTCATTACTATCAATACCCTGTAACAATAGCAATGCCATTTACCTTTACAAGTTTCACCAATTAGGCAATGACATTCATTCAGAAGTGGGAATTGGTCAGCATCTGTTACCAAATTATGTCTAATTTTATACCTATTTATTAATAATATATTTGTCAAATAATACTAAAATGACAGTACAAAAAAACAAATTCAATTATTGATCATTTTATATTTTTCTCAAAAAAATAAAATGATCAATATTATCAATAGATGTAAATATTTTGTAGACTTATATCTTGTCCCCTCTAAGAAATTGCCTTTCTTCAGGAAACATTCCTAACTCCTTCAGCCTCTCCTCATAGCTCTTACCATCAAACCCAGAAATCATACTTGTTGCTCTATGTTGCACTCTCTCTAGCATATCTGAGTCTTTCCTTAAATCAGGGCCCAAACTTGTGCACTATACTCAAATACTGGCCTAACATGGCTATTATACAATTTACTTATAACTTCTTTGCTCTTGTAAACAAAATATTTATTTATTATATCCAGCATCTTATTAGCTTTATTCC
>JABUQX010117302.1:0-25081 GCA_015478945.1 Trachelipus rathkii | reverse complement strand
GGGTAATTTTACTTGACATTTAATACAATTAGAATTCATAATAATAATTGAAACATGGTTTTCCACATTCTCGTGAAATGATTGCATGAGATAGCAATTTTTTAAAGTGTCCTAATTACGCTGAGCAATTTTCAATAATAAGAGTTAGATTTGCATGAAGAAGCATTTTAGTTTACATTACAAATTTGTATTATTTCTATTCATAAAAATGCGCGACCGAAAATCATTGTGATCTACATTTATAGGTGCATTCAAATTACAAGGAGATGAGGAGGGCGTTACAACATTCATATAATTAATACTTAAAATCTCCTTTGAATTATTCAAATTACAACATATTTTGTTTTCTTATATAAAAAGCCCTTTTTTAAATTCGTAGTATGAAAATTTAGTTTAATAGAAATAATCATCTTGAATAAGTCACAATCTTTATTTCGAGAAGATATTGTAGGCAAAACATTTAAATTGTGTTTATTACTTCCAGATTTGAAACTATCTTTCATAATATGTTCAAAATATCTGTGAGTGGGGCGTTTTTGTGATCTTATCACATTGATGAATTTCGTCGAAGCACCATAGAGTGGTGAACTCTCACATTTTACCATATTCATTGTAGTTACAAATTTTTGCCTCTGGAAGAGGTTGCGAATCATTCGAATTAGAAATTTCGACTTAGTGGAGCTCAGTATAAAACTTTGACAAAAGAAAGAAGGAAGAGATTGGTTTTCTGGTTATAACTTTCTTCATATTATGTTAGGAAAACGGTTTCCCCTGAGTGCGAAGTGGTAATATAATATTTACTTTGCATTATGAGCATGAATATTCTTGGCTGAGAATTTTATGCTTGTGTAGGAACGTGTGCACTTTGAGCGTGAGTTGTGCAACGTTTTTATTGTTTATCAATTATATAGTTAACTATTTACGATAAGACTGTTATCATAAAGAGTAACATATGCCCTTCCAATATGGCAAAATGTGAATAATTTCGTGTTGTCCTCAATTTGGACGATTAGTAGTAAAATAAAATTTCCCTAAGAGTTTACTTTAATTTTTACGTTAAAGCAATGGCTATTTTTATTTAAAATATTCAAAAGGGGTGTATAAAATTTTGCTTTAAAATAATAAAAAATTGAAATTAGCCTTTATACTTTTTGAAACGTGAGTTTTATGACTAACCTATATGTGCTATTGTTCCTGCGACTTCAGACTGGCAATCGGAGGTTTGTTTCTTTGCGAGATTCTTTCACAAACTTCTTGAGATAACTTCAGAGTGAAGAGGATCGCCACTCTCCCAAAATTTGTTTTCTGGGATTTCAAACAAGGATGCCTTATGGTAGGATTGCAACGAACAACAAGCTTTTTCCAATATATTTTATTTTCAAACCTCAACCTCGATTGCCAGTTGAACGCATCAAAATTGGGAAGTGGAACAATACACATGTGATCAGAACTCACGTTTAAGCAAAGTGATTCCTCATGGCGAAAAGTTTGCCGGCGTGGGGAGAATAAAAGGGGGGGGAGTGGAGTTGGTATTCCCTTAAAATTGGGGGAGTCTCTCTTTGAGATATACGTGGGAAAATGGGGGAAAGCATCGGAAGACGCTTGCTAGCCAATCAAAAAAACGGGAAGACAAATGAAGGGGGGGGGGGTGAGATTTATCTATATATATTTTTTTTCTTTTTATATATTTTAATAAAAGAAAATTTTAGGCTTTGAAGGAAAGTAAGTTTTTCCTTCAAAATAACTATGCAAAAATTAAATTTTTGTCTAAAATATTAGATATTATATACATATATATATTATATAATTATTATATATATATAATATATAGTATAATATATAATATATATATAATTATATATATATTATATAATATAAATATATATATATATATTATATATATATATATATATATATATATATATATATATATAGGCCATGTATTGGTATAGAGGGTACACCTAAATTATTTTTTTAGGCATACGCGACCAAAAAGTTTGCGAGTCGCTGCTGTAATTCATGCAATTTACCCTTTAGATATTGTTTATCATTTTTAAATTCGAATTATTATTCTTGCAACAAATATCAAAAATTGTTAACTATCTAAATTTGCACTTCGAAACTTATTATTTAGGTAAACTGATTACCATATTTATTCGGAAGAATAGACATATAAAAAATATACTATATATATATATATATTATATATAAATATATATATATATATATATATTATATAATATTAATATATAGTATATATATATAATATATATAGATATATATAATATATATTATATACTATAATATATATAGTATATAAATATAATAGATAGATAATATAATATAGTATATATATATATATTTATATATATTTATATATATATATATAATATATAATATATATATAATAATATATTAAATAGTATATTATATATATATAATATTATATACTATATATTTTTATATAATATAATAATATGTTGTATGTGGACCGAGTCATAATTTGATGATTTGCGGGATGCGATGCGGATCTTACAAAGATGATGAGGATGCGGATTGCAGGATCTAAATAGATGAGGATGCAGGTGCGGAATGTTACTTCTTTAATTTGTATAAAATATATATTAATATATAATATATTTATAAATAATATAATATATATATATATATAATATATAGATATATTATATATATATATATATATTATATATTATATATATATAATAGTATATATTATTATATATATATACAGTGCGTATCCAGATTTTTTTTCGGGGCCAGACAAAAAATCGTTTATATTAGATATATATATATTATATATATAAATGATATATTATAATATAGTATATAATATATATAGTAAATATAATATATATATGTATATATATATATATATATATATAATATAATATATATATTAATATAATAATATAATATATAATAGTATATATAATTAATGAAATTAAACCTCTGAACTTTTATTAGTAAACGGATTATAATACTTAAAAAATGCTAGATGTTAAAATTTCGGGGGGGGGGATGGCCCCCCTGGCCCCCCCTGAATTAACCCACCGTATAAATTACTATAATATATATATTATATATCATATATATATAAATATATATTATATAATATATAATATAATATATATATTATATAATAATATATAGATATATATTTTTATATAATCTCTATATATATTAGGGATTGCCGAATATTCGGTAATATCGTATTCGGCCTATTCGGCCAAATACCGAATATTCGGCTATTCGGTATTCGGCTTTTTTGCCGAACTATTCAGTCAGAATATGCTTTATGAATTGTTAATTATAGACATAAGGAAAGCTATTTCAATTCCCTAATTATTTTAGAAACTTTTTTCCAAAAAATTAAATTCATTAAAGGAATTTTGAAACCCATATTGAAAAAATCTTTATTCATTTGCAGCTCCTTAAGATAAGCTTTGACTCTTTCAATATTCCAAAAAAGAATCATTAGTGATTTACGGGATAATGACAAACATGATCTGTATAAGAAAGTGGCATTGCTATCAATTTCATGTTTTAGTCACATGGGCAACTATGCATTCACGATTCAAATATTATGTCAGAAGCCTTTAAAGATATTTTATTATTCAGAAGCATATCCTCTCATTTCACCATTCAGCAACGGCACCTGCAAAGCTTAAAACTTTACAGAGCTGAATGTCAAACAGCATAAATTAACTTCAAGACGTTCTACACGCTGGAACAGAACTTGATATGTAAAAGATTGCTTGAACATAAAATTCCCCTATCCATATACCTGCTGAATGCCAATCAGAAAATGTTGACTGATTTCAGTGGCAAAATTTATTCCATTATAATTAGCAGCCAGTAATTTAAATTGCATTAAATACATTTTCAAGTACCAAGTGATTACCTTCCTAATTACCAATAATCTGTATTCTGAATGTTGCAACTAAAAACAAAAGCTTCAGTGCAATAATTACACTCGTTGAAGAGCTTAAGAAATCAGTAGAAAAAACTTTCTAAGTTTCTATGTGATAAATCTTTGGTGTAGCTACTCTTAGATCCGCGATTCAAACTAATTTTTCAACATGAATCAGGATGAATCAGGAAAAAATAGTTGGTCGTTGAGCTGAAGGAAAGCCATGATAAATTTAGCTTCCGACCTTCTGCTGACGTGTTCACGTAGTGCGGAAAGTAAGCTGAATGTTCATTTTCACTTCTTAAATGCTTTTCTTAAGAATTGTGCATCAAAATCTGATATACATAAAAACAGTTCCATAAGAACAGTAACATGCTTAAGAGATGTGGTTAGTCTCCATACCTGTTAAAAGCTACATACGAAATGAAAAGAATAAACAAATATATAAGTTTGCCTACTTGACCAGTGAAGAATATTCCCTTCAATTGTGGAAAAACACTGGAAATTAGTTTTATGAATTGGAAAAAACTAGCAATAAAAATACCTTTCAGCTTAACCGTCATCAGTCGAAAGTGACAGAATATTTAGAACGAAATATTTATGAAGCCACAAGAAGTAGGTTATCCCCTGAAAAGGGAGTCTAATTCTTCAATTTTAACTAAAGCTTATTCAAATGAGTTTAGCTAGATCTTTTAAATACCGAACTTCAATTTTCATTTATTATTTTAATATGAATTGTTGCTAAGTAAGAATTAGTTATTTACTTTTTGTTTTATTACTGTAATAAAAACTGGTAAACATGAAATTTCATGGACGGGGTCGCAAGTGATTATTGATGTGCTGATTCCACAAAAGTAAATCGGTTTGCATATCACATCGCATTGTGAGATATATAGTGTGTAACACAGATTTGTAAAATTTTATGATTTACCTTTCAAGAGGGTCTATCACAAATTTTGGATAATATATATATATATATTATATTATTATTATATATATTTACAAAATATATATATATATATATATTTAAATATATTATATATTAATATATATAATATATATAATATCATATATATATATATATTATAATATATAATTATATATATGAAGGGAGATAAACAAATCGCAATGATATGATACATGTCTTTGAAAGATATATGTTAAACATATAATACAACTATGATAAAGAGTAATATGCACAACAATGAATGTAATAGAAGGGAATGGGTTTAGTTAAACATACCCACGATGGTAGTAACTTTCTCTTCGTAGAAGATTTACTGTGCATAGCTTCTGGAATAATCCTCATCAAGCTCAACAATGCCGCCGTCATATGATATCCCACTGATTGCTGGTAAACGTCCTTCCATGAACTTTTATATCTTGATGGAAGCGTTCACCCTGCTCCTCACTAACATCGCCTAGTATCGAAATTTTCTATAGTAAGAATGTAAGTAGTGCAACTTTATACTCATACTACATCCATGAGAATGAAAACTGTCTAGCAGTTTCTGTACAATGTTAGTGGTTCTCGGCTTCCTGTTTCCAGAAATTCTTTGACTACATCTGAAAAAGGCATTTCCCGCTCTGCTTCATAACACAGTCATGTGTTCTGTAGCAACGGCATGGCTTACGGTGAGTGTCCGTAATTAGTGGCGTCATCAAAATATCCAGCTTTTCTCTCGTCATCAGACCAGAAACGCTAGAGCATATATAGCGGTAAGCATTCACCATCATGGTTCCAGGAACTTCACAATGTTTCAACAAAACCAAGTTATAGTGTAGTGGCAGGAAGATGATGTTTTCTCTTGTACAAGTGGTTCAAGAAACATGTTCCTTCACCTGCGTCAAGGTTCCCTCGGGGGCCATTCTTTTGGTCCTGATCCTTTGCCGCCCGCTGTCCCAATGCAAGGAAGCAGGAGAGTATTTGGTGAAACCTGCTTGGTGACCGAGCAAAATGTTTACCATTTGAGCGTCACGCATTTTTCCTCCATTACCTGATTTGGTAGCCTTCTCAAACGTGTCTTGATTTTTGCATACTCCTCTTCATCCGTACCGAGAGTACCCTACTGGAACGAAGCATACCTGTTGCTTTGTGTAACAACACACACTTTAAATTTTGGAAGTGTCAATAAACAAGTCGCCACTCACCTGCATCGTATGGGCAGTCCCATGCGAGAAGTAGCTAGCAACTTTCACGCTAACCTTCTCCTTAATTTGATAGCAATTTCTCTGAGCTCTTCTTCTCTGTTCACGATAAAAATCGTTTATCTTTTCCATGGTTCAGTGTTTTTTCATCAAACATCAAAGCCAACAGCTCGGACAACTTCGCTCATACAACTCTCATACAAGAATTCTGTCAGTCACCTGCAGGTGAACCATGACGGACATCCGCGATATTCAGATGATGATAGATCATCCAGTCATTAGCATCCATACATGATAGACTACTAAGTTACACATGCTTCCCTGAAATAGACCAGTGAAACTTTTGCTACGTAGATATTGCAGGAAGGTAACGTCTATAACAGCCTACGTAGTGCGCACATGAATTTGGTAATCCTAGGGAATATGCAAAAATAGGGATCATGATTGCACGAAAACGGGATGTAACAAAATATATATATATAGAATCAGCACCTCCGAATTACTTACTATACTGCTACAAAGTCCATCCAAGAAAAAATTCACCCTTTTTTGTTGACCAGTGTAATTCTTTATTTTTCTTCCCTAAATGGATGACGAACTTTGAATAACATATCGGACGAATAGTGCAATTATTATTCGGCCGAATTTCGTATTCGGCTCCAAACTTTTAGCGAATATTCGGTCTTCCGGTATTCGGCTTTTTCACTATTCGGCACATCCATTAATATATTAATATTATATATATATATTATATATATATTATATATATATATATATATATTATAATATTAAGTATATATATTATATATTATATATATATAATATAAATATAGTATACTATTATTATATACTGTACATTTCTTCCTTCCATTTCCAGCGTCTTCCCTATCGTCACATCCTCCGGTCTCCACCTCCTGCTGCAACTCTCTCTCCCTGATCTTCTCCAAGTGTCCCCACCATCTCAGTCTGCCTGCGTCCACTTTATCGTGGTTTCACACCCCACGCTCTCCCTCACGTTCTCGTTTCTCACTCTGTCTCTCGTCTTTCGATCACTTGCCTCAACACATTCATCTCCCTCCTAAATTCCTACTCTCCCTCTCCCTTTCCCTCTCCCTTCTCCGCCCCATTCAAACAGTATCGGCGTCAACACTCTCGTATATTGCTCTCTTCACCTCTTGTTTACTATTTTATCTTTTCAGATGGTAGATATACTGCTCTTACAATCCTGCCATACTGCTCAATCCTACTCGAATTTCCTTTGCACCCCCCTTTCTCTTCCAAGTGCTTCCTAGATATTTTATCTATTCACATTTTAAATCTCTCTACCGTCTACTCCCACTAATCAACTCCTTCTCCTCCGCTTACTACATTATTTTGTTTTCCACATTCATATTCATTCGTCTCTCAACTTTCTGCTATAACACAGCGCCATTGCTTCAACCTCTCAACCATTTCCACTCCACACAGCCAAATCATCTGCATATACCATGATGTCTCCGTCAATCTCTCTAACTCTCTTTACACCTCATGTGGACTGGTCCAAATGTAAGCTCATGAACAGTATTCGCGACAACACACTACCCTGCCTTACTCCAGTTTTTTACCTCAAACAATATCCTCAGTTTTTATATCCTTTCTTAACTTACTTATGCTATTCACATATGTATAACTTCTTACTGCCTTTATCAGTCTGCTCAACTTCAAATCCCTCTCGCAGAAACTCTCCACATTCTCTCTGTACAGAATCAAATGATATTCTCTCTAGTCTAGAGACGATATATGCCTCTATTGTATTCCCCATATCTTTTGCTGTATCATCTCTTAATCAATACAGTTAAATCTTATACTTCTACCACCATCTTACCCCAATACTCTCTTCACCATTGTTGGTTCACATTTTTGATCTTAATTTTCTCTTTTAAAATTCTTTCATATAACTTCGCCAGTGATCCATTAGTGAGATTCTCTATAGTTTACAATTTTCTGCGTCCCCCTTACCTTTATACATGGAACTATTATTGACCTTCCTCAACCTTCCCACACTCTACTCTCACACCAACACTGATTCAGAAATCTCAGCAATAAGCTTTACAGCCCTCTCTCCCGTCTTTCAGGAACTCAATATTCTATTCCCATCCTCACAGAGATTTCCGCTCTCATTTTCCTTAACGCCTCCTTAAATTCCTCCTCCGTATAATACCTCCTCCTATTCTCCCTCCGCCTTCTCCTCCTCCTCACTCCTCCTCCTCCCCCTCTCTCCTCCCCTCCTCTTCCGACTGCACTTCAACATTCACAACTTATCAAAGTACTCTATCCACTTTTTGGTTTTTTCCTCCGGCTTACCAATGGTTTCTCCAATTTTGTCTTTGATATTTACATTCTCTACTCTTCGCTCCTCTATACGTTCTTGACAATCTAAAAATCTTCTTCTTGCTTTCCTTCATATCATCCATCATTTCCTTTGCTAGCTTCTCAGACCACCTCCTCCTTGCCCTCCTCTTCACTCTCTCAACTTCTGGATTGTACCACCTTACACGGCTCAGATTACTATATTATTAATATATTAATAATTAATATATAGAATAATATATATATATATATATAATATATATATATATATATATATATATTTATATTATAATTATATATATATAATATTATTATATTATATATAATATATACTATATATATATTATATATATTAGTATATTATTATATATTAAATATATATATATATATATAATATATATCTATGAATATATATATATATATATATAATTATATATAATATATATTATATATATTATATATATATATTATATAATTTTGAAAGGGTGGGAGTTAAAAACCCCGATAGTATCGTATCGGAGGTATTCTTAGTATCGGCATTTATTTGGGTATCGGTATGTTAATAAGCCGAACCTTGCCGATACTTCTTTACCTTTGGTGAAATCAAGAGAAACTTTCAGATATCAACTAATAATCTAGTCGATAGATAGGCTAGTACTAGGTATGTATTTTATTCCTCATTCCATTTCCTATACTTAGATTTTTTACCGTTTCTCCAACTTGGTTTTTAGCGTAACTTTACCTATTTGGTACATCCTTATCTATAATTTAGTTACATATTTAGCTTCTATTTTCAGTGAGCAATAGTAATTTTTTTTGGATTTTTTTTTTTTTGTATTGCAATTTCGTAGAGTAGTTGAGTGCCTGAGTTGTTTTATAAACTTTCTGATTATTCATATTTTAGACATGAAGGAGGAAGATGGGGTTTTGTGGTAGAACAGCAGTTTTTAAATTTATTTTTGTGAAAGAATAATTTTTCCTGATTTTCTTCCGATTGAACTAAGTCTATTGTGTGTGTTGTTGTGTGCTGTGTGTTTTGTCTTGTGATGTTTGGTGCTGCGTGCTATGATAGCAGATTTGCAAAGGCGTGGCTTTTCTATTGACTATTACCAACATCTAATGCTTGCACTTCTAACTCCCTATCATACCATCGCACACATCCAATCCACACAAGACTGTAGCGCACACACACATACACACACACACAAATAGACAAAATCCACGGAGAAATCAGGAAAAATTATTCTACGCTAAAAACCTAAATTAAACCTGAAATTTTAAACGGATAAAAAACCTATTTTACAGCAAATATCTAAAATAGAGTAATCCAGAAAGTTTAAAACACTCAAGCACTCACACACTCTCACGAATTGCATAACAAAAAAAAAAAAAAATACAAAAAAATCATGCTTGTTGCTGAACTAAAACATTAGAAGCTTAAATCTGTATAATTATTATTTTGTTTGATCCACAAGAGTAAATAGGTTTTTAAAGTTTTTGTGAAAAGAACGGTAAAAATTAATTTCGTAGAGTTTTAGCCAATGAATGAAACATTAACCTAGTACTAGCTAATCATATACTCGAACTAGATTTATTATTGTAATCTAAAAGTTTTCTCTTTAAATCTTCACCCAAAGGTAAGAAGTACGGCCAGAGTATCGGCCATATTAACCGATACCGATACCAAAAAAAAATAGCCGATACTTAACCGATACCGATACTAAATTTGTATATCAACATATACTTATAATATATAGTATATAATATATTATTATATAATATATATATATATATACTATATTATATAATATTAAAATACTATATATATATATATAGTATATATATATCATTAATATATATAATAATATATATCATATATAAATTATATATAAATATATATTATAAATTAATATATATATATATTTATATTATATATATATATTAATATATATATATATATTAATATATATTAATATATATAATATATATATATAATATATATTATATTATATATATAATCTATAGCCGTGTACGTGGAAGCAGAAGAGGGCCAAGAGTGAGAAAGAGGGCAAAAGATTCAAGAAGCTAGCAAATGAACTGATGGATGATATGAAGGAAGCCAAGAAGAAGATTTTTAGATTGGCATATAGAGGAGCGAAGAGTAGAGGATGTAATATCAAAGACAAAATGAGACGAACATTGTAAGCCCGGAGTGAAAAAAACAAAAGGGGATTAGAATAATTTGATTTGTGAATTTGGAAGTGCAGGTGAAGAGAGAGGAGAGCGAGGAGGAGGGAGAGGAGGAGGAGGAGAGAACGGGAGTGAGATAGGAGAAGGTAATATCGAGGAGGAATTTGAGAGCGTAAGAAATGAAGGCGGGAAAATCTCCTGGTGAGGATGGGATAAAAATTGAGTTGCCTGAGGAGGGAGGAGAGGGCTGAAAGCCTGATGCTGACATTTCTGAACATTTGCTTGGGGGGCTGAGAGTAGATGTGGGAAGTTGAAGGAGGTCTAATAATAGTTCATTTATATAAGGTAAGGGGACGCAGAAAATGTAAAAACTATAGAGGGAATCTCACTATTGGATCACTGGCAAGTTATATGAAAGAATATTTCAAAGAACTTAAATCAAAAAATAACCAACATTGGTGGGGAAGAACAGTATGGCGTACAGAGCGTAGGTAGGAAGTACTAAGATTAATGTATGCATAAAGAATATACAGCCAAAAAGTATGGGGAATACAATAAGAACGATATATCGTCTTCAATGACTAGAAGAATCATTGATTTACCCAAGAGAAGCTTGGATGATTCTGAGAGGGATATATGAAGTTGGAGGCCAGACTGACCGGGGGTCATCTTCGACTGATAAACGGCATAGCATTAAGTAAAGTTAGAACAGGAATATAAAAACGAGAATGGTTTGAGGTAAAAACTGAAGTAAGGCAGAGGGTAGTGTGTTGTCGCCGATACTGTTCATAGCTTATTTGGACACAGTCACATGAGGTGTAAAAGAGAGTTTAGAAAGTCAAGATGACGATACATTCATGTATATGCAAGATTTGGCTGTGTTGATTGGAAAGAAAGTTGTATACTTACAAGCTGGATATTGCTGTGACGTCCCTCTTGATAAATTGAATTAATGAAAGAAAAACAAAAAATGTAGTAAGCAGGAGGAGGAGGAGGAAATGGAGAGACGGGTAGAGAGATTAAAAATGTGATAGAAAATATCTAGGAAGCACTTGGAAGAGAAAGAGGGTCAAGGAATTCAGAAAGGATTGAGCAGTATGCAGGACTGTAAAAAGAGCAATTAAACAATATTTAAAATAAAAATATGAACAAAAAGGTGAAGGCAATATACGAGAGGTTGACCCGATACTGTTGTATAGACGTGAGACATGAGCATGACAGGGAGAGGAGAGTAGATTCAGACACGGAGATGAATGTGTGGACAGTGATCGAAAACGAGAAGAGACGATAGAACGAGACAGTGAGGAGGCGTGGTGTGAAAACCACGAGAATAAAGTGGACGCAGCCAGACTGAATGGTGGTGACACCTGGAGAGGATGCGGAGAGAGAGAGTTGCCGCAGGAACGGTTAGAGCCCGGAGGATGAGACCGAAAGGACCGCGAAGAGGTAGAGAACGCGAATGGAGGTAATATTAAATATAATATTATATATAGATATAGTATATATATAATATAGATAATATATATATAATATATATTATAATATATATATAATATATTATATAAATATATATAAGTATATATATAGGGACAATTATTAATATGGCATTCATCCGTTATTATACGTTATGTTTCGTACTTTCTCCGAATACTAATATCGGCCGAATATCACTTCACTACTTCGCCCCGAAATTATTCAAGTGTCGGTCATCCATTTAGGAAAATAAAATGAAAAACTTACACTAGTCAAACAAAAACAGGGTGAATTTCTGGATCGACTTTATGGCCAGACAGAACTATATAGTAAAATTCGGAAATGTGTTTTTATTCCAGTAATGTATATCTCGAAATTGCTGATCACATCCCGTTTAAATAACGTTCGAAATAATAGGAATCACCATAAATTTTTTATAGTAAATTAAAATCATGCGAACAAATAGAAATATCACTAACACACTCATAATGCAGCACTATGGATTAAAGATCTTAGATGTGGTAAGAAAAACATGTGTAAACCTTCCCGCCGATCTAATTAACTCAAATATAACAATTAGCACTAATACAAAATTTAACTTGTCACTTGTCTAATAATATTAGATTAAAATGTTAGTCACAGAAATAAAATAAAACGTTATAAATTAGCAATACTCCTTGTACTGTATGAAGCTAAGCAATGATTAGAAATTGAAACATGGCTAATATCCATCTGAAAATCAGTGGCATGGTCCTAAAATGTAGTTACGCTCATGCGTGATGTAAATAAATATTGTATACTATTCTTATGTTATGATGAGTATGTATAATACAAGTGCGCCGATTAATATGTCACTTACAAGATGATATCTAGAGTACTAAATATGTAAAAATAATGACTTATTAGTAGATAACCATGGCATCACAAAGTATAAGTAATAGCTAGTAAATTAATATTTATTACGTAAACTATAAGTATAAGAAGAGCATGAGATGACTTCTATCCATAGTCAAGATGTTAATCTTGTATCATTATAGTCATAGAATGTATACAGCCTTATATTCTCTCTATATAGGGATCTTCCCACATACTCACGATGCAGGTGAGTGGCGACTGATTATTAACAGTTCCAATATAATACACAGATTATAAAAAGTGTAGTTGAGTTGTTAATACAAACTAGCAACAGCGCTAATGCTTATTCACATATTCCAGTAAGTAACTCTACTAGTTCACGATGAAATTAGAGAGGATGATATGTAGCACAAAATACAATATAACAGTATTTATGGAAGATATTGCTATAACAATATAATCAGGACATAGTATATTGGAGTAAAAATAAAATATGGAGGCGTATCACGAACTCAAATAATGTAAACATACTATGTATCACGTCAGCAAGACATAGTTTCCCAAATTATCCTGCATTCCTTATGCTTATGGTACAGCAGGCGCGCAAAAGGAATATCACTAGAACCAAAAGAGTAATACATGCCCTGAAGAGGAATACCTTACGCCAGCTGACTAGTAAGGAACATTAGTTTATCTTGAACACTTGTTATCAAATTAAGAAAAATACATCTATCTTACACTCTACTTACACATAAAAACTTGGTTTGTTAAAAACAAAAATAAATTTTAGTGAATAAACCCTAGCCACATGAATTAGAACGCTTATCACGCTAATAAAATAGCTCAAAAAAGATATTTCCGATCGATATGTACTAGAGAAAAGAATATAAAGAGCTATATATGTATAGAATAATTGTATGACTACCACAATAATAGACTATCTTACTACGTAATGCTGCCTTTGTTATAAACAAGTATAAGACCTTGTTATAGAGGCTAATGAGAGTCGTGGTGAAATGCGTTATATTAAGAAAATGTAATGCAAAATAAATAATTTTCTGGAAAACGAAAAATAAAACTACAGAAACCAACTAATAACATTGATACCAGTAATAACTGAAAGACATGATTTTATCTAAATTACATCTATGAATGAGAATAATGATAATAAAAGTTAGCACTACTATAATCTTAAACAACAGAAAATTTCCGAATAAACCTATGAGCGTAGTTAATATAAATGAGTCAAGGAGTGAAAAACCCTTCCATCATAGAAATAATTAAAATACTAAATTAATGGTAAAGTCACGTTATACTACGACATCAAAATAGTGATAGAATATTAAAACATTATTGTAAATAGGCCGAGCATAATTTGATTATAGTAAGCTTATAATGTAAGTATATATACTCAAAGAACTGACTATAAGCTAACCCCAGATAATCGTATACTATAATTATATATATATATATATATATAGCTACGATAAGATGAGATAAATTAACTTAACAAATCTTATAGTCATTATTTATAAATCATAACCATTCCTTATATTACATATCATAATTTTGTCCCTATTATCTTTAGATCATATATTTGTAATTAAATAGTAGTTATTATACAATATATTATAAATCCATCTGGTTGGTACAATGGCCAACAATGCCCACATGTTAATCTCCCTTCATACTAATCATAAATAAAAAAAGTCAATGTTTATTTTTTTTAATAAAATAAACTACAAATATTAAAAAAATGAATCATGACTTTTCATATTGATTTTAATCGTTGACCATCTCCATGTATATAATATAATATATATTATAATTTAATAATAAAATTAAAAAGTATTATTATTACATAATAAATATATCATTAAATAATATATATATATATATATCTATGAGTAATATAGTTAATATAAATATATATATATTAATATATAATATATATATATATATATATGTATATACTATTATAATTATATTATATATATCCCATAAATAAATGCATTGACCCTCATTTATGAAAAAATGTTAAAATAAATCATAAAATTTTACATAAAACTGTGTACATACACAATATTACTTATACAAATGACAGTTAATTGATTAATATGCAAAAACCGATTAAATTTTATGAATACATAGCAGCATCAAATAATATTACATTTGTGATATACCCTCAGTACCAATGAAATATATCATGAGTTACCCCAATTATTATACTTACATTTAGTAATAAAAACAAAAAAGAAAATAAACTAAATTATATATTTACATATAGCAAACCATTCACATATTTAAAATAAGTAAATGAAAATTGGAAGTTCGTAAGTAAAAATTAATATTATACTCTGTATAAAACTATCAATTAATTAGATATAAGCAGACTGATCAGAGGAAAATGTCAGAGTAACGGCAATTAAGAGGCACAAGTAATTACTAGTTCAAAGTATACCTTAACATATCTTTTAGATCTTTCTTCTATTCATTAATTAGTATTTATATTGAGTCCTTAAATTTCTATAATATTCTTTCACTTTTATCACGACTGATGACGGTTATAATAAAGACGATAAATGAGTATTTATTATTGCAGTTTATTTATCAAATATACATATTATTACTACAGATAGTTTATTCCAACCACCATTGATACTTATATCCAACCTAAATTATGTACTTCTATGGTCAAAATGTATAGTGACATAACAATAATAATAAAATATGTTTAATTTCATGATATTTTATAATTGTTATATTTATTCACATTTATATACATAAATAAACTGAAATCAAAGTATATATGGACACATTCATTTTCATTCACTTCTTTCTGTAATGACGATTTTGATGCCACACTTTTATTTATATAAAAAATACATAATCTCACTTATAAAAGAAAAAAGTGAAAATTGAAAACCTTCAGCTACTTTCACTCCACTAAAACTAACGTGATATTCAAAATCTCAGCATAGAAGAGTCCGGAGCCTATAAAATTACCAATATTGACATCCTTTTCAAAGCCCTCCAAACAGTAACACAAAATACTTTTATCCTATAAAAATCTAAAGATATCTGAATTCATGTATATCGAAAGCACAATTTAATTTTGTTGTGAATCCGATTGACATAAGAATAATTGTCTCCACCATCACACCAAGACCATTTTATACATCTAGAATAACATAGAAGACAATCCTATTTTCAACATAAACTCAAGTATCTATAAAGATGCGGTATTCTTCCTACTGTTAACACCGAGGTTCTAGGACAATCAACGGACTTAACTATGTTAAGTATGTCAGAAACCCATAATAAAAAGTAAAGGACTTATGCTAAGAATTCCCAGAAGTTGGAAAGATCCACTTAGAGGAGACTCCGACTTCGACTATTTTCACCCGATCTTATATAAATTTGCTTATATTATTTAGTCCTTTTTAAGCGTTCAATAATTGTCAAAATAATGGAATAACGTATACTATGTCACACTAAGCGAATAAGAAATACCCGATTTAAATTAATTTCCTGATTGCAAATGTCACAAAGAGCTATATAATATTTAAGATGAAAATATATTAATGTTCAGCCCAAATCATTTAAAAGCAATTGCACCTAGAACAGCCCTCCTGTTGAAGGCTGAGCGCATCGCGAGAATTCCTTAATTATAATGTGTAAATTTGGCCTGACTGACTATGAAGTCAAACTGAAACCCCTCAGCCCCTTGTAATCATTGTGTTAGAAATATCCTATTCATAAGATTTCATTCAAGTATTATTGACAAATGTCCAGAGTAGAAACTCGAGCAAGAGAAGTATCAACGATCTAAGAGTGAGAGAAAATCATCACCCAAATGTAACAACTAATGAATCCTTACCAGTTCCTAACTGCAATAAAACTGAACAATCATTGTAGAATATGCAAACTCATTCTTGATTAAAAATTCTAGAGAATAATATATGAAATATTTGCGAATAAGCCCAGTGAGCATATCGCGCTAAATAAATTAAAATACTACAGCTACGAGATGAGAAATGAATTGTTATCCACTTCTGTGACCATACTGCAAAGAGAGTAAGAGTAGTTGCTCATGAAGCTGTCTGTGGGATCACCGACATTGAGAGAAAGCAACTTACACGAGTAGATACATAGAACCACATGGAACGCATAGTAATGAAAATGAGACAATGTAGAAGCAGAATTATCCGAAACAAAAAATTTGATGTATAAATTATGAAGACCAACGATGATTTACTATCTATAAACTCTCACTCCTTCTCGATGCGTAATAATAAGATAGTGATATATATCAAAAATCGCATTTTACAATGAGGATGCAATTAAATGGCTTTCTTCATAGCTTCAGCATACAGAACTAGATTCAAAGTATTACATTCTAAGAGATTTAACAGAAGACCCAATTCCGGCCATACTTCTGCAACTCTTTCTTCGGAACATCTCAATTGATCTCATTTTTGGACAAACCAATCCGTTATCAGAAACTCTACACACAAGGCAGAATCGTATCTGACCTCTACGAAAATACGAGACATATTCACTCAGATACTGCCAAGCATTAAACACGAAAGCTTTCAGACATCTGACCACACTAGCAAACCTTAATTGTTAATCGTACTACTTTAAAAAGTCTAAAAAATCATAATTCATAATTAAGTTATTGAAATGTGCGATATATTAAAGGAAAATTTAGTAAAATTCATTCCATCAAAGTTTTTCAGGTAATTAAGGTTGATACAGGATACAAAACTGCTTCAGCTTTAGTCTGGCGTAGAATAATGCGTGACATAAGCAGTTTATTAGATGTAAATAAGGTTAATATTTTTAATAAATAGTGAACAATCTTTTTGGTTAACTTACACTAAAGGTGAGTAAAAGCTGACTTGTCCAGCTATAATACTAATTTTTTTAAAGCCTTTACAAAAGGTTAATGACAGAATTTAGCCAAAAATTGTAAAAATAACTCTTTCGAGTGCGACCGTATAACAACAAGTAATGAAGCGCAAGCGAGTAGCCAATCGAAGATCCAACACACATCCTCAGAAAATATTTAATAGAATCCATAACTAAGCCTGACTTCTAAGTACTTACCAACCGGAATTAAAAATTGTGCGTAATAAAAGAAAAATACATGCATGTTTTTGCATACAACTGGCAAGCAACACAGGTCGGAATAAAAAAATGGTGCAGTACAAAACTTTATATAAAGTACTGAATAATTGATTCATGATTCTTCACTCTAGCCTTCACTCTCTCAAATAAACAATCTTCAATAAATATTATATAACTGAGAGCTTGTTTTTGAAACAGTAAATAAGTAAGAGTAATTTCTGGACCCGACGTGAAAGTATTTTTATTTAATAAAAGATGAGAAATATCTAAAATTGTACTTAATATCCTTAATTAATAAGTACAACGTAAATGAATACTTGATACATTATAAAAATTATATATTATATGTAAATAAATAGCAATTATTAAAATATGTCTAACCCTCCTCATTCACCTGTGGTCATGCCACTGTTACTTACCATTGGGGCAAGCAAAGTAGCCCTCTCCAAAGAAGAACGAAGATTCCTCAGAGAAGAGTGTGATTTAAACGTAAAAATTAATTGTAGTTCTGGATATAACATTTCCGCGTGTCCTGAGCGTCTGGAAACTCTCATGACCCGGCACGTAGACTTTGTGATGGTATGGGCTTTAACACCCCTTGCCTGGCAGAAAATCAATCTCTAATAGATACAAACAGGCCACTGTATTTGAGCCAGTCACCAATTTTTACATAGAGTGGGTTAACTGACATCATGGACTACATTACAGAAATTGCCAAGAAACATAATCCAAGAGTGCGAGTGTATTTAGTCTTTCCTCCTTTCCGGGTAGGATATGTATGTCTTCAATAAGAAACGCCTTATTTGCGCATGGGAAGCCAAATTCGCTGACTTCCTCAAAGAAGTTTCCACCATATCGCCACAGCAGATGAGGGAACACTCCATCCGATCCTTCACCAAATTTGAAGACTTTTCATTTTCTCAGTATCAATGGCAAAGACAAATGTTGTCTTAAAGGGAATCATGTATTAAATTACTACTATGGAACCTCTAAGGACGGGCAAGAGTACTAAATGACTCCTCATTCAAAATTCATCAAGATGAAGAAGTTATTCTTGGAGTCTCCCTTACTTTCAGATGCCCTCCACGCCAACCACCTGTTTTTTAGAGTAGTTCATGCAAAAATATTGGAGTTTCTTCACTATAAACCGGTATCGTCTAACGACCACTCAATCGGAGCTCCTCACCGACCGACCTACAGAATACCGCCAATCAGAAGAACCATCATCAAGAAGCGAAAAACGGGAGGCAGTCATTAGATCCACGGTCGTAGAGCTCAACCGTCGACTTCCAAAACAACTACGGCCGTAGAAAGACGTTTGGGTGAAGCACCTTTTAGCCCCATACAGCAGACAACGGAACTTCGTCAGTATCCTGTTGAGCCACAGCCCCAAACAGTATTTCCCTCTAGTAATTATCAGCCGCAGTATCGACCGATTCCACAGCCAGGATATTTATCCTCATCCTATCATCCAGCATATCCAGGATACCACTATCCTTCAGATCCTCAGCAAGCAGCCGGGAATGCTATCCAACGCCTCAATTGGGGGTTAGATCCCCACCAGGAAGAACACATCCGATCTGAAGTACGTATGTTGCTGAAAGGGATGAATTACAGACATATGCAGACTCCACAGCAGGCTTCACTCTTCAACTTTTATTACATTGTTTATTATTTATTCATACTAATTACTAATCTAGTACAAGGATATAATGTGTGATATTATAATTCCAGGTACTGGAGAAATCTTTTTCGAAATTCGGGTGAAATTCCTCTCATAGTCCTGATAGATTTTTTAGTTCTTGGAGAAAAATTTCCTTTACTACTTTCTAAAGGTAGGAAGCCTCTTTGCAATCAAGTTCCAGGAAGACTCTCAGTATCAACATAATTCCATTCCCAGAAGAAGCTGATCCAGATAGAAGCTGTATCCCCATTCAGAACAATATTCTCAGAGGATCACATTGCAGCTCCAAAGAATATAACTATATTACTGCTTTTATTCATTGCATCCCAATCTTTTTACAATATAGTTTGTACACCTCTTGCTTCAGTTTCTCATATTTTAATGGTAATATTACATATCTTTAGGTTTCTTGAATCGCACCTAAGCCTCAAATTGCAGTCTCAAAAGCCACACAGTTCGTGTATATAAATAAAGATATAAAATAAAATTGTATATTTATTACAGTGCTTTATTTTCCTTGTTGGTTACCTACGCTTTATTAATGACAAGCATTGCATAGAGTAGAATCTGTATGTTGTGTTTGCCGTTTGATTTTTATTACAGGCTGTTCTCAGAAATCGGTGTTTCTGGAAAGATCAGATGTTGGGGTGCTAGCATTTTGTAAGTTTGAATTCCCGTTTTGGTATATAGCCTAATAATCTCTAGTTAGTTCAAGTCATATTGCAGATCTTAGTCGTGGTCATAGTATATTTAATGTGTAAAGGGGACATACAAAATTTTTTTAGGAGGGATATTTTTTGGTTTTGTTTGTTAGTTGTACACACTTCTAACGCCTTTGCTATCCTCCCGTTTCTCCTGGGTTATACGTTATTATACACTTGCTGTAAAATACTCTCCTTACACCGTAATTACCCACATCGTATGTCCAGCGTGTCGTAAAAGGCGCCTAAAAGGACGGTGGTAGTTGGGTAGGCTACCCACTACTACTTATCATTTGCCATCAATGCTGATGCATGCCTCGGAGAAGGTCGTGATCGCCGTAAACGGCCTTCTATCTTTCGGCGAAAATGTGTGAATCGTATGGGTACATGGAATGTCAGAGGAATAAATGATGAGGAGAAGAAGAGAGAGGTGATGGATGAAATTAAAAAGGGTAAATTTGATTTGCTCGCTGTGACGGTTACAAAGATGAAAGGAAACAGTGAAAATCAGTGGTGTGGTGTGAAATGTGTATGTCCTGGTGTGGAAAGGAATGAGAGGTGGAGAGAAGGAGTTGCAATTCTGATGAGTGACCTGTGGTACAGAGCTATGGTAGATTTTGTTTGTATGAGAGCTAGAATTCTAATGGTTAAATTTAAGTTTGAAAAGGTCAAAATATGTGTGGTTGTGACATATGGTCCATCTGAGGGTAATGTTGAAGAGAGTGCAATTTTCTGGGATAATTTGAATGATGTTTTGGAGGGGTGAGTGGGAGTATCAGATTTATAGTGTTGGGTGACCTAAATGGTTGGATAGGTGATCAAAAAAGGCATGGTATAACAGGTGGCTTTGGAGTGTCAGGAGAAAATGGGAATGGTAGGAAGGTGATTGATTTCTGTGAGGAGGGAGGCATGTGAGTAAGTAATACTTTCCTTAAACACAAGAGTATTCATAGGTATACTAGAGTTGGTGTAGGTAGAGATGGTATCGAAGTGAAAAGTATAATTGGTTTTGTGTTGGTGAAAATGTTGAAGTATGTGTTGGATGTTAAAACAGGGGGGGGGATTAGGAATGAGATTATCGGATCATTATGTTGTTTTATGTAAAATTAAATTAGTGTGGGCTTGGATGGAGAGGAAGGAGATAAGGAAGGAAGTGGGTAGAATTAAGAATGAAAAGTTAAGTTAACAATGTAATAAGGACAAGTATTTAAGAGTGCTTGGAAAAAAATAGGTTGAATGTTAACAACTTCCTCCCGCTCGCACTCGGGCGTAGGGCCAAACAGGGTACCGCGCATGGTGAATAATAATACCAAGAACCGGGGGTCAATATGTACATAAGAAATGCAATAACCTGCAATTAAATTTGTGTTTGTAAATACCCCCCGATATTTTCACCATGCTGGGATTCGATCCTGGACTCTAGCAGATGAGCGTGTGACACCACTACGCCACAACGGGACAAAAGAAGAACCCGAGAATACTTCTACTGTCCAAGCAGAGCACTACTACGTGTTCCTCCACTCACCCTCCGTAAATAAGAGACCAAACAGGTACCACTTGCGGCATGGTTGAATAATAATACCAATATATATATAATATATATATATATATATATATATATATATATATATACTTATATATATATATATATATATATATATATATATAATATGTATATATATATATATATATATATATATATATAAAATTTAAATACTGTACCTAACATTTTGAAATGTTTCAGAATTTATTATATGTTCTTCAAAATTGATAGTTTTAAATGTGATGCTTTCTCCTTTTTCATTTTCATCAACAGGTTCTGTTTTCACCTGAAATATTTAACTAGCTTTTATTTTGGTATTAAATTTAAGATGAGCAAGGAAGGTATAAATGCAAAGTGGAAAATGAGGCTTCTAAATAACTTCAGGAAAATAAAGACTATCTTTCACCCATTCACAACCCATAGTGAATAAAGACTTTTTCAACTTTTCACAACCCATAGTAAATAAAGACTATCTTTCACCCTTTCACAACACCATAGTGAATAAATCCTTCTTCCAAATATTTAGCTTCTAGTCAGAGAGTTGATATATCCCAAAACCACGTAAACTAATAAAGGGATGCCTGGAGGAGAGAAATATGTTTGGCAGAGGTGAGAAGAAAGATGCATAATAGGAGTGAATGGCGAGGTTTTGTGAGGGGGTATGGTTGTAGCCCATCGGCCGGGGCCAAGGGATGAACCCCACATTGACGATGATATAGTGAGGGTCCCTCGCGGTCCTGTGAAGCTCTAGGGTGGATTTTCCGACTGCAACAAGTTCTCACTAATAATAATTTACAAATATTATGGTGATTACGGTCCCTATCTTTTCAGCAGTTACTGAAGCATCCTCCGAGTCAAAGCAAGATTCATTCCAAGCATAGTTAGAAAAGAAATGACGCAACGCCCCCCAATAAGCCAGATTAAAGTGCCAGAGAGTACGTTTGGGGCATGGTGGAGCTGCTGGAGAAAAAGTTTTATAATTAAGAGCTACAGGATTGTGGTCAGAGTTACCGATAACAGGGAAAATGGTGTATTTAGATAGAGGAGTAGTGGCGAAACATAAATCAAGAGTTTTCAAGAATTGGTTAGGTTGATCTGGGTATGTGTATGTTCTTTAATTAACTGTCCCAGATCATTGAGAATACTGAATGTTTTGTCCTCCTCCCCTCCTGCATCAGTATGAGAGAAGCCCAAAGACTCAGTGTGATGTACATTGAAATCCCATAAGTAGAGGACATCAGCATTTGGATGGGAAGAAGTAACAGTCTCATGAGAAGTAGTAAGATATTCAAAAAGGAGGTGAAAATCTGTTGCATTAGGGGAGCAGTAGTAGAAACACAAGATAATGGTAGTAGTAGGGACAAAGATTTTAAACCATAGAACATCAAAGTTAGGAGATTCAAGATTCTCAAGACATATTACAGGAGTGTTAATGTTTATATAGGAAATTATAGAAAAAGTTATAGTTGGAGATATTAAGTTTATTTGAAAACTGGCTAGCTGGGACTCAGACAGTAATAAAATGTTAGGTAGAGAGTTAGAGAGGTGATATTCCACAGATTCATGGTTAGCATTCAGGCCACGAACGTTGGCAAAGTCAATAGAAAACCCCAGCCTGCAACCACCCCTACATCTTCTCTGTCCAGTCATTCAAACCAACACCCACACAAACAAACACACACAATCAGCAATACACAGCCCACCCAAAAACCCACTGGGTTGGGTTTTTGCTAAAAATCACATGCCCAAACAACAAACACACTTACACACAGATTACATACAAAAAAAAAATAAAAGTAAAAAAAATAAACAAATAAATGCTATAGACTTGCATTAAAACCTTAAAAACAAAATTTATTATAATTTGTCTATAAAAATGGAAACTGAGACTAAATCAGTAACCATGCCAGTAAATATGTAAAGTATATAAAACCTTAAAAGTTAAAGACCCACACACACATACTCGAACATCACAAATTTACGAACATAGAGAAAACTTAAAAAAAAAAGATACTAGTAATCTACATTAAAACTTTAAAAAAAGCTAAAAATTGTATGTGACAGTAAATATGTTTATTAGTGTATAAACTAAGTATGTAAAACTTAAAAAGTTAAAAAGGTAAGACACTGAAAAATCTTGAAGATTCCAGTTGGTTGAAAGATTAGGTTATTTACATAACCATCTGAATCCTCTTGAAATCGTTTAATCGTAAGTATTTATAATTAATTAAAACCACTAGACTAATATGGCATTAAAATACTGATGCACTTAGAAGAAAATAAAACCACTCTAATAGCACAACAAATTAAAAATAAAACACAAACACACAGCAGAGCAAACACAACTTCCACTTTGAAAACTATATATATATATATATATATATATATATATATATATATATATATATAGATATATAGATATATATATATATATATATATATATATATATATCTCTCTCTCTCTCTCTCATTCGTCCTATCCCTTCCTTCCTCCCTCCTCCTCCTCTCTCTCTCTCACTCCAAATTCCTCTCAGTCTCCCCCTTTCCTCTCCCCTTCTCTCCATCTTTCTCTTAGCTTCACACCATATGAATGAAAATATGGCGAAGTGTATAGCTTTAAGAACATATGCGATGAGTGTTATATATATATATATATATATAGATACATTTATATATTAAATATAAATATATATATATATATATATTTATGTACATCAAGACTATTATAGCTACCTCATTACCGTGAAGGAAAACGATAGTATTGATGTGGAAGATGCCTTTATTACGAAATATATAGACTTATACATAAGACATGGTGCCATCCGAATACATGATGTCTTTATTTACAGAAAAATTGTTCATTAGTTTTCGCCAGCACGGCTTCTTCAGGTGAACTTTACGGAAATAAAAAGTCTTATGCGTAGATGGGAAAGGAACTGGAGCTGCTTCTATGGAATCCGGGTGGTTTTCAGTTTTTTATTTTCTGAAGGATATTTTTGTAGAATTTTGTGTTTGTCATGATTAAATTTTGTTTCATCTAATTTATTTCACCTATTATTTTATTGTTTGAACTG
>JABUQX010117301.1:0-43798 GCA_015478945.1 Trachelipus rathkii | reverse complement strand
TAAGGCCACTAGCTCTCAGTGGTGAGGTGATAAGCATTAGGTCTGAGGTTTTGAGAAAAAGCCCACTCTTAAAATAAATAGGGTTATATCAATTTAACTTTTACTTTTTTGTTAATATTAATATTAATATTGATGATATATAAGAAATTCGCCATTACAAGGGAAAAGTTTGTGTTCTCCTTCTGTTTCAAAATTTAGGATCATAAAATGCATTTCCCCAGTTTTACCAAACCTTACAAAGCTTAAGTTTTTTATTGCCCCCTGGTTAATGTTAAAAGTATATATATTATAAGTATAATATAATATAAGTGAGTTATATTGTATGATAAATTAGGTAGGGATATAAGTGTTATGCTTAGGTTAGAATAATATAAATTCGTGTAGTATTGAAAAATTATATATATGGTATTATATATATATATATTTAATAAGGTCCCTTATTTAAATATATATATTATATATAGTGATATATATATATATATATTGACCTCACTCAGAAATATATATATAATACTATATATATATGATATTATATATATATATATATATTATATATATATATATTAATATTACTATATATATACCTATACTATATTATGTAGAGCAATAAGACCGCTATTAGAGTTTAGTATAGTATCCCCATTACATGGGTAGAGGAGCGCTGGTCTGAATTATTAATAATGAACTGCAAATATATTCAATTCTTAATTAAATTTTACATAATAAAATGGTCTTTCAATCAGACTGTTATGAGGTTGCTGTTATATGCTGGTTCTATATTTCGTTTTGTTAAGATGTTGAGGCTAGGATCCTCTATTCCTAACAGACGCTATGAATTGAAAGTTATCTAAATTAAAATATGTTAAATAAAGATTGTTTTATTCGAAAAGTACTAAACCAGTTCCGAAATGAAAAGTACTTACACCGAGTTGTGCTGTTTTTTGAAAACAAATGTGTGGTGTTCAAAAATCTTTGTTGTGAGAGGAGGATGTAAGGTCGAGACGTGTTGTTCACTTCTTGTATTATGGTTAAAGTCTTGGTAAGGAAAAGATTAAGTTTAATTGCTATATGGCAGAAATTCAATGAGTGTTGTGTGCGGTTCAGGGTATGGGACAATGTGTTTGGGGTCTATAGGTGACGGTGTGTAAAGATGTTAAGTGTCATGCGGAGTAATTGTTGATGTTGGGATTTGAATTGGGTTCTTGTGCAGGTGATGCCGAGTTTTGTGAGTGGTGAAAAGTGAGGTCAGTTTGTGTGGTAGTGGCGATCTGAGAGTGTGAAATCCTTTAGGTATTCAGCATTGTAGGATTAGGGTGGAGTTTAAAACAAGGGATTTTATTAAGGAACACTCCAGATCAATTGAACTTGTAAGTTGAAACTTTCGGAAAAATACGTTTTTAGAGAAGATTTTCCTGGAAATAAAGAGTTAGATCTTATGAGATGCGTGAGAGATAGAGGGATTTAAATGATTTTGATATGAGGAGTAATGAGGAGCTTTAATGTGGTAAGAGATAAGGGAAAAAAGTAGTGTAATGGTGGGGGGGTAGTGGTAGGGGGTGGATAATGAAAATGTCGTTTTTGCTTGTTTGAGGGGAGTGAGATATTTATAGTGTTTAAGGGTATGAGAGTTTGTGACAAGTAGTTTAATAAAATATAGTTGAATTCAGTTTGTAGAAAGGTATTGGAGAGAGAAAGTGAAAGCAGGAATATTGATATGGTGGTCACATCATTTTACTTCTTGATTTTTGGTCGTATGGTTGGGAAGATGGGGGAGAAAACCCAATTGAAAATGATTTAGTGAAAGTGGATTCTCAAAAGGTTGGTTGTTGTACGGACCCGTAAATAGTACTTACAGTGGAGTTGTTGTAGTTGGAAAGAGCCGACAAAGTGGCGCCAGGCTCGTGGTAGTAGGCCACAGCCGCTCAAGCTGAGAAAAGAGAAGGTTGTCAGGAAGGTTAGGTTTTTGTTTGTTGACGTTATTATTTGGTAAATCTTAAGTTTTAGGTGTCTTAGTTTTATGGAAGTTATAGTGGATAAGAGTAGTGGGTGGTATATTGGTTTAAAGTGTTGGACCGAGGACGAGAGAATTGATACATCAACATAAACAAGCAATGTATGTGCTTAGAGAGAAAGAGTGGTGTTATTGAGTATGAAGAAATGTTCTTTCAGTTCCATGAATAGGTTGCTGAGGATAGGAAAAAGGGTAGAGCCCATGCTTAGTCCTGAGTTTTTATTTGTAACGTAAGTTTTTTTGGGAAAAAGTTATGGTTAATTATTTCAAAGCGGAACACGGAAGATCTAATTGTTTTAAATAAAGGGTTAAAGGGTAATCAAAGAGTTTAGGTTTTTCGTTAAATATTACCTTATCTAATTTATGGAGATAGCTGCGATGGCGACAGGTACGGAGGTGAATAGAGGGGAGGTAACATCAAAACTGAGGATATTATTATGTGAGGATGTTATGTGGGTTTTGTGTTTTGGTGTTGCCAGAAATAAATCATCAGTTGTCCTCTCTTTTAGAGAATGAGAGGAATGAGATATGTCCAAGAATAAAGGCATAGTCGTTTGGATAACCAAGAAAGATTAATTGTAAGCACGGAGTTTGTGTTAGATATGATAGGTCGTACAGGGTTAATTGTTTGTGGATTTGTTGGGATGCCATAAATTTGTGATGGGCGAGGGAGGCTGGGTTTTAACGTCCAGAAAGATTGGTATTGTAAAAATCATGTTAGAAGTGATTGGTGTTTCAAGTGTTTGCGGTTGAAATATGTTGTGGGAGTTTTTAAGTATTTATTTTTAAAGAAGAGTTTTATGTAGTGTTAAAGTTAAGCAAGAATATGCACTTGGAGATGAAGTCAATTCTGTTTCATAATTTATCTAAGTTATTTGCCCCTGTTATCTGAACGGGGGTAACTATGCCAAATATTGTGCGCTTGATTATTTTTTAAGCGAGTTAATCGCCTCTTGGAATGTTTTCTGAGGGGTATTATTACGATGCGTTGAGGTGATAATTGCCATCAATTAATAATCTTTGCATAAAATCTTAAAATTGCTAGGAGTAGATATGGTGAGAGCCATTCCGTTTGTTGTCCATAGATCAGGAAGATCCGTCAAATTATTAGCATGGTGGTAGAAGTGTCAAGTTTACTGTAGATAACCCAAGAATGTATAGCCACAATTTAGATGCGCGAACAGGTCACCGGTCTAGAATTCTCTTTCAAAATCTTTTGGAGGTAAGGAATGTAATTATATAAAGAACTTCTTAATGGAATATTTATCTACTAATTTACAGTTACTTTTTTCGCTCTCATAGAACGCTGTTGCTTTATAACCCACCTTAATATGGTTAATAAATTATGGGTTTCTGATCAGAGGTCAACATTAAGGTTTTGGAGGATAAAAAAGCAGTGATATTTATGTACTGGATTATGTGTTGCTCGGTCTTAGTTACCCGGTATCAGCGTGTAATTATCCGATGTGTCAAGTAGATTGGTAAATAGTTTGATACCCAAGATTGTTGAAAATCTATTTTTAACTCCTTAGCATTTAGCAAATGTCGTTTAACTTCTAATCTTCCTACCGAGGCAGATGATTTTTTTGTCTATTGAGAATTTCACGGGAAAGACTTCAGGGTGGCAAGGTAAAGAGAAGATCCACCAGCTTTAAGTTGCGTACCTTCCAGAGTAAATTTAATGTTTTTCCAAGGTAAAAACTAAACATCCTTCGTAGTCTTTTAGGTAAATTTAATTGTAGTTTTTATTTATATGTGCAGATTTCATTAGCATCTGATTATTTATATTATAAGATATTTTTGTTACTTAGTAAAAGTGAGTCACTAAAATGAGTGAAGATAACAGTTTATACATACACACAAACAAATACATATAATGGTTGAATTATTTAACAATATATTTTCAACACTTTCATAACCAAATCTCATATACCTTCTAAAATTAAACATATTATCTCACTTCCCCTTCAAACTACAAAAAGAAATTTTAATTATAAACACCTCACCCTACCTTACCCATCCTTTCACCAACACTTTTTAACTTTATTTTAACTCCATCCCTCATTTCCAATATCTCAAAATCAAATTAAATCCTTACCTACATCTCTAAGGCTAAACCACCTCCAACACATCTTCTCTAAAACGTATTTTCAAAACCCCTACTCACTCCTTCAATAACAATTTTACCTCAAAATTTGTATATAAAATTCCTTGTTTTATAATACTGTCAACCTCCTCCTACATTTGGCGTAAAACTAAATGATTCACCTTAGAGATCTGCCACTACCAACACAAACATGACCTTCAACATGACAATCCCAAATCTCGGCACTCACACTACACAGAACCCAATTCAATCAACAACTATCAACTATTAATGCATGACACCTCAATTTACAAGTAACTTGGACCCCACCACAACGCAAACTACAATTGAATCCCTTTATGCATATAAAAATTCCAATTAACTATTACAATACAGGTTTGAAATCATATTTGAAAGTGAACCTTAAGCTAAATTTTTGACACCACACCTTTTTTCAAAAAAATAAAAAACTAGTATTTAACTAAATCTAGATTTTATTAATTATTTCTAATTTTTTAACTAATAAATCAACTTTATTTAATTTTTATTTCATTTAGTCTTCTCCAAATTCATAGCGTCTGAAAAGAGAGGATCTAGTTAATTCAGTACAAGTATTCGAAAGCTAACGCTCCTTAACATTTAGCCCAGACCCCATTGTATTATGTAGAGAATAATTATTTTAAGAACTTGGAAGTGGATATTTGCAGTTCATTATTAATAAATTCAGGCCTCTTACAACATTAGATAAGGGCTTACTAAACTTAGGCGTCTTATTGCTTGATTTGGGTCTACTATTAAGTGGCCGTTATCAACATTCATTAATTCTTATAAGGAAAAAATATCTTAAATACAAGATTATATGAAAATCAGCACAAAGAATATTTTAGTACAAATTAAAGTTCCTAAAGAAATTCATCTTTTAAAAAATTTAGTTTTACCGAAAACATTATTACCTAAGCAACTTTAACGTGGAGCTCTCATCACCAACATATCCCTGATGTCTCCGTGAGAATCTTCTAGCCAAATCTCTGCTGTTAGGATTAGAAGTTAAACGAACATTTGCTAAATGCTACCATAGTTTTAAAATTTTTTCAAACAAATCTGTGGTATCAACTATTTCTTCAAACATCTCACAGTTGATTTATAAAGCCAACCTACATAAACCAGCAACATATTTCGTAAAAAAATACTTCTTTTTTTATTCTAAAAACTTAATTTCCGAAATTGTTCAGGAGGGCTCTAAGAAAACCATATATTTTACAACAGTTTATGGACAAAAAACTCTCTCTTCTGTCCACCGACAAATCTATTAATTTAATATCATAAAAATTACATCCTTACCAAAGATGAAGAAAATTCTACTGGGGCTTTATGCGTCGTCTCTCCTTTTCCCTACCCAGACACCCTTGACCTCCTTGCCTCCCACACTTCTTTCACGACTTTGAGCTATGGAAAAACCGGACCTCTAATTCTACTTACTCAATCATGATTTTTTTTCAAAGGAGACTTATTAGATTGATGGACTATTATCACCTCAACGCTTTTGAATGCTACCCTAAAAAATTCCAAAGATGCGATTAACTCGCTCTCTTTAAAAAATAATCAAGATAAGGTCATATAGTTTTACACCGTTCAGATAAAAAGGGCAAAATTTAGTATATTATCGAACTAGAATTGCCCCACTACATCCCCAGGGTGTGGCAAAATTTATCTTTGCTTAACGAATAAACACATTACGAATACACTCTTTCTTAAAAAAAATCACTTAAAAACATCATACAACATGTTCAACCCAACCCAATTTTATACACATAACGGGACTAAAGATTTTCCAACTTCTTTCTGACTTTAAAAACCTAGAGGGCCCCTCCCTCGTTCTCTTCCAACCAATTTATGCCATCCCAACAAATCCACAAACAAATATGGTAACCCTGTACGAACCTGAGTCATTTCTAACACCAAAACTCCGCTAGGCTTACAACATTATCTTCATGCTATCAATTTCAGCTTAAGCCTTGTTACACACCCTTTGGACATATCTCTCCCTCTCCTTTCTTAAAAAACATCTGGATGATTGTATTCAAAATAACACCCATATAACACCTCACAAATGAATAACATTCTCAGAATATTTGATGTTACCTCTCTTCAAGCGCTCTCGTACCTTGTCCCTTCACCACTCCTTATTAAGAAAGGTATTTTAATTGAAAACCACCTCCACATTTGATTAGGCCATTTCCCTCTTACTCCTAAAACAATTAATATTACTCGTCTCTTGTACATAACTTTTTCCAGGCTTATTTTAACCTACATTACAAACAAAAACTCAGGACAAGCATTCCGGCACTTACCCTTTTTCCTAATCCTCCCAGCAACTCCCAAATATTACATGGAACTGACCACGCCACACTTCTTACTAAATACTCAATCATCCTCTATCCTCTAACACACATGGCTTCGTAATAGAATTGATGCCATGTTTTCGCTCTCCTCACTTTAACCAATAAACCCACTCTCATACCTAACTTCATCAACTTAATCCACCCTAATATAAATTTTACAATGGAACTCTCCAACAACAAAAACCTTACCATTCCTTTGACACCCTACCTACCTGGGATAACAGTCCCACTTTGCTTTACAGTGTATATCGTAAACCAACTTTTAACCCTTATTACATTCATTGGTTTTCTTCCCACTCCCACCAACACAAAATCAGGTGTTTTAACTTCCCTATTTCTTAAAGCTCTCCGAATTTGCTCTCCCCCTTTCCTGCAAACTGATCAACTACATTTTCAACACTTTCACCAAACTCTAATACTCCTAAAAACACTAATATCTCACTCACTTCAACAAGGCCAAAAGAAATTTTATCATATAATGCTCCCTATACCACTCCCCCCATCTAAAACCTCTTTCTTATTTTACCCAATCCTCTCCTATACCCCTCATACTCTAACAATCATAAATCCCTTTCCTACATCTTAAGACCTAACCACTCCAACACATCTTCTCTAAAACGTATTTCAAACCTAATCACACCTTCAATAACATTTCCCAATGTGTATAAAATCCCTTGTTTTAACTGCAACTCCTCCTACATTGACGAAACTAATTGATATTCAATAGACGCCATACCAAAACAACAAATATGACCTCACTTTTGACTTACAAAACTCGGCACTCAACACTGCACAGGAACCCAGTTCAATCATTCTACCAATACAACATTAATGGCATGACAAGCCCATTTTACATAGTGTACTTGATCCCCACCACATTACGCAAAACTCATTGAATCCCATTGCATAAAACTTTCTTCAACTTTAACATACGTACCAAGGTGAACACACTCTCGTTACCCCACCTAAAGAAAATTTTGAAACACCACACCTTTTTTCAAAAATCATAAAACCTAAGTTAAACTAAATCTGATTTTAATTATTTTTTTTTTAACTTTTCTAACATAACAATCTTTATTTAAATATTCATTTAGTCTTAATCCTCATAGCGTCTGAAAGAGGATCTAGTAATTCAGTAAGGATCGAAAGCTAACGCTTTAATATTAACTTACAAGGACCATATATATATATAACCTATTATATATACCTAATATTATAATCTCTTCTATACACACACATACTATATATACATACTATATATAAATATATACTATCTAATAATATATATATTATACTCAATATATATTATATATGCTTATATATATATATTATATATATTTATAAACTATCTATATATATATTCCACTATAGGTATATATATATTTTATATATATATATATATATATATATACACAGTATATATACTATATCCTAGGTATATCGGTATCAACCATTTCCTCAAAATATATAATATCCATATAGGGCGCTGGAGTCTCCATTGGTACAGCCACGGGAGGGCCGACAAAAAGTTCCCCCCCCGTCATCCACCTACAGTCACGATCACCCTCGAATACCTTGTCCAAATTCCATTCAACCCATGAAAACTTCTCTCTTTAGTAAAAGAAATAAAAAAACGCAGTTAAAAGGAATGTGGAACTTTCATTGGAGGAATTCAAAACAAGATAAAGTTATTTGAACAGATCCTTAGTGATATTGTCTAAATTTCAGGCCCAACAAAAATAAATACTATATGAGGCTTTATTTATAAATCTTATTTGTTTTATTGTAAAATAAATGTAATGGAAAATGTACTTATTTTCGTTTTCTTAAAAATAACATCTTGTAAAAAATAGATATCTAAAAATTATTTACTATTATATACTATTACTATTATTCATATACATATTATAATATATATATATAATATATATATTATATATATATATATATATATATATAAAGTTATATATATATATATAATATATATATATATATATTATATATACCTAATAATATAATTTCTTCTAATACACCCATATATTATATACAGTACTGGCACAATTATTTTGGAAGATCAACACAAAATTCAAACTCAACTTTTCAACAGAAGGGAAAACATAAAATGTATTTAATAAATTATGTTGTTCCTCCAATCATTTTATTTTTATTAACTAATAGACGGGTATGCTACGAAACACAAGAATTTAAACGACTTTTTTTTTTTTATACTTATTATTTCATTGTAAACTCTCCTGGCAACAACTGTAAGAAATAAACTTGGACCCAATGTTTATCTTAGTCTCGCCGACACGAGCACTCTTAGATAGAATCATCTAGAATGTATTAGCCTTATGGCTTTGTGAAGTTAAAAACTTTTCCCTGTCCTCTTATAGACTTTTAATTTATCGTTTACCTTTTGCCTTCATAAGTAATATGTATTGTCCCTTAGATGTGATTTTATAAAAAATAGACTTTTGATCTTTATAATTTTTATAACAATTATCTTTATGCTATTAGAAACTTTAGAAAACTGGGCTAAAATCTTAAGGGACTTGAGTCCACCGCTATAAAGTTGGAGCGAAAAATAAATGTTTCTTTAAGCTTGTTTAGCGGTACCCTAAATCAGAACGATAGAACACACAAACCGCAAACTATTCATTCAATCAGTCATAAGCAAGAAAAAGACAATTGAAAACGAAAAAATTTAGAAGCTCGAAGTAGGGTTGGGAAATGTGGTCGGAAACGTAAAAAAACTCCTAGAATGGATAGAAAGATAATAAAGAGGCTCTTCTTAATTTAACTTATACTTGCAAACAGATTTTTTTTTTTCAACTGGCTGCGGAGGGTTGTTATTCTTGCCGAAGAACAGTGAACTTATATAAGAGCTATTGAAAGTTGGCTTGAAACGCGATATCGCCCGAGAATAGAAGCTCTCCGACTTACAGAGAGAGTGATGAAGAAACACGTTATGGGGACCTGGGTCTAAGTACCATGTGGTAGTTGGAAACTTCCAGAGGGCAATGGTTGACCCAAAGTAAGAATGACACATCTATAGTTAACTTGTATTGGACAAAAGATTACATTTAATTTATTATTAGGAAAGTTGTGGTGCATAAACATAATTTATATATTACTGGTATTTATATGAATCATTTACTGTGTACAGTATCTGTTGACAGTATTTTTCAAACTGTACTGTTTATATTATTTATATTCATGTAGGTGTTAGTTCTCTTGACTGTATTAACTGTATATTTTTTTTCTTTTTTCTTGTAGGTAGTCTTCTCTGACGAATCAACCATCGCAGTACTTGATGACCACGTGTTCAGACTGTACGAAGACGAGCTGGTGAAGAATTTTTACTCAATATCTGAAGAAAACAATAAAATTTCCACAAAACAATTTTGTAACTATTTCTGTGCATGGAACAAGCCGTTTACACATTGTTGATGGTAAAAACCACTAGGACCAAATTTATAGTACATAGAGGTACTATAAAGCGCTCGTTTGCCTTACCCTTCCAAATACGGGAAATGGTATGGTGTGTTAAAAAGTCCTTGGATAATTTCAAACAAAGACTTCCTGCTCCCATAGCCTTATACGTGCAAAATCGGTGAAGCAAATGGAATGCACAGAAAATGGGTTCAGGTCTCCCTGCTACCACATGGGCGTGGAAATGTTCTCAAGACCATGAATTCTATAGGAGGTCCAGTTTATTGGTGTCTAATACCAAGGAATGATAATACATAATATAACACGCCCACCCATTACGAAACCAAACAAACGAAATTAATTAGAACGTTTTATTGAAGTTTGGTTTCGATCTCCGCGAATTCAAGAATGTGCAGAACTTTGATCACTGGCATGCCAAGACGTGTTAAAGCACTTATTCATGCAAAAGGTGGCCAAACTGCTTATTAAACAATATATCATATACAACACCATCATATAGCACCCAAATAAATGTTATTTTTTATCAATTAACTTTATTTTTTTACCCTTTTGTGAAAAATTTGAAATTTTTTTGCAAAAATCCATAATAATTGTGCCAGTTACTGTATATATAGTATATATATATATAGTATATATATAGTATATTTATATTATATATATATTAATATATATATATATATTATATATATATATATATATATATATATGTTATATATATATATAGATTAGCTATAATCACCTATTATATAGTATAATAAAACTATCACTTTTTATACTATATTTAGCAATCTATAATCATATAATATATATACCTTATTTATATTATACTTATATATATTATAATATATATACTTATACCTTAATAAAATATAGTAAAGTTACTTTACATTTTATCAAAAAATTATATATATATAAAATCGATAATGTTTAAATTTTTATCAATAAAAATATCAATATCGATTAAAATATCGACAAGGAAGTAGGGGGGGTTATTACGATCCAGGCCCTATATATATATACTATATATACTATGGTGTTGAAGAGGTGTTATACAATATATTACCAATCATATATATAAATACTAATATATATATATATATACTATACTACTATATATATATAAATTAATATTATTAAATAATTATATAATATTATCATATTACAGGTAAATACTATAATAATTATGTTATTACCTAAATATATTATATATATATATATAATATATATATATATATAAATATATATATATATATCATATATAATAGGTATATATATATATAATATATATATATATACTCTAATTTATATATATATAACATATATACATATAATATATACTAATTAATAATAAAATATACCTATTATATAAAATTTGTAAACTTGTGGTCCTTGTAAAAGCGCATTTGGTCTTTACCGATATTATCCACTCGATCAACCAGAAGCGATGCTAATCGATTTTTTTTCGATTAATTTCAAATTTTGGCAGAACGTGATTTGTATTCCCAAAGTTTTTTTTATTTTACCGGGTTAAACTAAAGGAAACCCTGCTGATGTAATTGATGATATTGTGAAGATTGTTTCAATTATAGTGGATGCCCAGCCGTGGGACGACTCGGGGGGACTTCGTCCTCTCCTCTGTCTATAAACACGTTGGCTCGAGCCCCTTAAAAAAATAAGTTAAAAAAAAAAATTAAAACAAAATTAACATATAAAATTAACATATATAATAAAGCAACATGTGGCAACTTTTTCTCTTCTTCTATTTTAGTTTAGCCTAACACGTGTGCACAGTTGCATGGTTAGACGATTAGGTTGTTCAGCGATATTTCCGACTATCATTGTATTTTTAAATTGTAACATCCTTTACATGGAAATATACAGTTGCCATATACTCAAATAATATATCTCATATACTTCATAATATAACTCTTACTACAGATATTACTAGTCTAAACAAATACAAATATAAATCCTATAATATAATATATATATATTCAATTCACTAAGTATATATACAATATATATATATAATAGTATAGGGTACACTCATCATATATATTATCACATACTCTACACTATATATATATACATTTACCATTAATTCTAACAACACCATTTTCCGTACCATACTACTATACTCGTGAACTTTCATTAAACCCTAATCTAATATTACAATAATTGAATAATTCAAGGGATATTCATAAAATAATCACTGTCACTACTCGATATTAATCTAGTATAACATCACATTGACTCCATAATTATATCTCTATCACTAACTACGCTCCTATCGTCATACATAACTTTTGATTCTATTCAGGATAAGCCACCACCAACACCAATATATCACTAATACCTCATAAGCTAGTCCTATTAACGCTATATTATATAACGCCTGTGGTTAAATCCATTAAAATATCACTATAAATATTAATATAATTAGTTTCTTTTAATCTCTCACCTCATTTTCATCATTTATTCCAATCTTATATTAAAGATTGACATGTCCCGATTATACCCTTAATTAATGACACAGTTCTTATTTATATATATATTAACCAACATATCCTCAGCACTCGACGCTCACATCTATATTACAAATACTAAAATAAATACCTAAGGCTAACTTCCTATACAACACTCTAAATAACTTATTCCCTTATAATTTTCTTACATTCCTTTCCTCCTACTATATATTAACACCTTTATATATATATATATAAAGTGAGGTACTATACGTCACTCTCCTCCATCCTATGGAACTATTACCCTCCATTAAAACTGACTATATTACCATAACAACTTCCCCAATATTCAATAATCACCATTTTATGCTCTGGAGCCTTTGCGATCATGCGTTTTATTGCTACAAATTCGTTCTTATATAAGGTTATTCTGTTACAACTCAAAATAAATATAACGCATTGAATAAATAAGAAAATACGAAGTAATTCAAATTGTTTATCTTTATTTTAAGTGAACCAAATTAACTTTCCAACTAAACTATCAAACAACCTAGTGACTCCATTTACCCCTCACATTGCTGAATAAAAAATTAAGCTCTCATCACACTACATCAAAATACATACACACCACCTCAATCCCACAAAAACATACATACACAAACACATATTATTCACTTATTACTTGGACCATCAATAAACCAACACATATTACTCAACTTAACACCTCTCATTACATTACTGTATATATATTAGGTAGGCTGGATATCAACATCATTTTATCAACATCCACATCCTTGCATACTACTCCCATTTTACATCCAGTTAATACGTAGATATGTATAATATATATTATATATATATAATACACCAGAAAACACAAATGGTTTTTCTTATGATTTAAGATTATTTATATTATATAAATTATATTTAAATATTATATATTATATATTATATATAATTAATATATATAATATATATATATATTATTTTATATTTTTTTATAATACTTAATCATTAATGCAAAATTTTGACAAAATTTTATCCTATCTAAACCTATAACTAATACGTATACCTAACGTAATACCTATTAACTGTCCACTCATATTCATCGCATAAACAAGAACTAATCCAATAATACCTAAATAAAAAGTTTAGCATTAAGTATAATCAATTAACCTACCTAAAGTACCTTAACTCAATTAAATAACCTAATAACCTAACCTAATAACCTTACAACTCCTAATTTTAACTAATCATCAACCTAACGTAGTACCTAACTTACTAACCTATAACTATATTAATACTAAGGTTGTCCTATTCATTAAACCTAAACCTATATACTAAATAACTCATAAAACCTTAACCATAACCTATATTAACCTAACTCTATAACTCATATCCTTATATAATTCAGACCATAACCTAAATATAAGCTACTCAGGCCCCTTGTGACCCTACAATAACCTCAAAAACTTAATATCTTAATATCATTTTTCCAGTATTCTCTACACCAAAAAAACTCAAAAAGTTATGTTTATGAGGATCATGTTATTAGTGATAGGCAACGTGGATATTCACCTGCGAAGTTAACTCAGTCTTGTGAATTAATTGAGACTCTAGGAAGAATACCTATTTATCCCTGTGTCCCAGAGAAAGTCTCAAATAGTCTTCACTTTTAATATAGCGCCCGGACTGAACATGGAAACATTCCGGCTGACAACCACCTGTAAAAGAATTCTCCTCAAAGATGAATCAGTCATTATGCCAAGGTGGGAAAATTCTTCTACTCATAATTCAATTATTAGGATAGCTCTCAGAAAATATACTCACAATAAGGATATAACATAATTCATTCATTATACTCAATCTTTAGACCACAGCTAGTCAAGATTATAAAATGATATGAGGAAATGTCTAAATGATTGGCATCAAGGTATTTAATTGTATGAAATGTGTGGATGTGCAATTAATGTGTTAGTAACGAATAATCGTAGACTCGTTACGATTTTTAAACCTACTAATTTTTTTGCATGTAGAATAGGAGTCTGCCTCGCTCTTATACAAATCACTAAACGTCCTACAAGTAATTTAATGACAAGATGAGTGCTGTAGGATTATATTGGAGAGATCAGCGTAACAGCGTATTCTCTAAATTCTGTTGTGAAATAGTATAACTATTCGTCAATAGATCCTACTGTGAGAAATAAGTTTTCGTCTTTAAGCGCAAGCTATAATAGGAATGCCTCATCTCTATCTCTCTCTATAGTTAGAAACATAATAAGGGTTGTTTATATGTTATGGTTGATACATCTAACATCTGCGCATAAGAGGAAGCTCAGAAGCAAAGTATATATGTGAGTAGTGAAGACGATTTACTTACGTTTTCTCCTTTACACAAAAGTTAAACGGTTAGATTGTCGGTCATGTCAAAATTTAGAAAATGTAATATACCTCAGTCTCTCTGTCAAATCAATAATTCTGAATTGCAAAATTTAGTTTGAGATTTGATAGTAATTATAGAAGGCATGATGAATGAGAGTAAGAAGAACCGGCCGGAATGCCTCAAGATGTTTCTCAGCAGAATTATAAATCAGAAAAAGATTTTATATTCAGCGAGATGGTAACAGATAAAAGAGGATGGCACTGATTCACACAATCACCGCACTCATATTAACGAAATTGACCCAATCATATGTCTATTGCCAAGATAAGATATTTGTGTGTCTCGTACATTTGTTGTACTCGAAGAAATGAATTATTGCTCCTGTGGAAGAGAACCTATAAGACTAATCTGGTGTGAAGGTCATTAATAATATATTGTCAAGTGATGTTATTACTCGTATACCCAATTCAATCTCTCTCGAACCTCGCGCGCGCAACACAATATTTGTGAGAACTAAAAATGTACCAAATAAACAGGCTCCTCACACACTAGAAATCTCCATTACAGAGTGTTTTTTTTGAATATTGAGATCCTGATATCATTACACCACCCCATGGAGAATCAATGAGGTGACAAAGTTAGATGAGACACACAATATAAATTAAACTATTCATCTAATAATATCTAGTGCGATTATTAGAAATGAACTTGTTATAGAATAAAGACAAGTATCCACAAAGGTGAAAATTAACAACTTAATAGATATTTAGATCTAGGGATCTAAGTCATACTTAGTATTGTGCATAAACTATTATGAGAGCAATTGTATGAATTCCTGCAGGACAGTCATAGATTCAGAGTCAGCCATCATTCTTTATCCAAAGATGCTGACACGACTCGAAGATACATTGTGAGGAGTATTCGTATCGATATATAGTGCAGAATATACGATCAGTATGCAGACGAATTGGGCGCCTGTGCAGCGCGACCATGGAGATTTACGCGGCTCACTCTCGGCAGCATGCGTGCCATTCCTCAATAGATGATTACATCAATTATGTGAACGACAAGGAACGAAATAATAGATTCACACACAAGATATCATTTGCCAACTCATCCACGGCCATAACACGACCTTAGATACTTATCCGCCCGCTCGCAGAATCTAACCTCTTATCGCCAGTAGATTAAGTATAGAATAGAATCACCCAGGAATTATGTGAAAAAAAGATGGATCCCGTCAACTCGATTTTGGGATAGATGGAAAATCATAAAGAAATACTATAACACTTGAAACTAAACAAAGACGTTCAGGAAAAATGACTTCGCGTACTTCTACGATGGAACAGTGAGAGAAACGTGGAACTGCTGTGTAACCTCCCATGGGTCACACATACTTCGAAGGAATAGGATTAACGTATGGTTATTTCAAGAGGTAGGTCCTAGATAACATAATTTAAATACGATCCACCTCAGCCACCACGTTCTATTTTGGACATTAACTTCTTATGGTATGAAAAGGGAAACGGCCATATTGCAGAGATGTAGTATAAGGAAAAGATGTTGAAATTATGGGATCAAGAAGGTGGCTGGCTTTCAGGATGTAAATCTGTCTCGGTGGTAGATAAAGGGACTAAATCTTTGAGTACTAGCTGAGATACTTGACATTTAAGGGAAATATGTTGTATCTCTGTGTGTTATGTGATTACTGCAGTTAGTGAGGAATCTATGGTACGGAGATTAAAGCAGTGACCATAGAGGGTCTAAAGTGAGAGATGGTGAATATTAAACAGAGTAGAATCTTAATGGGAACACAAAAATCTTAGGGGCGTGTAAGGTGTGAGAAGGAATTGATAAAGTGAGGGAGTGAACGTATTACAGAGTTGTGTGGGTGAAGAAAGGGTGGTTAAATGAGAGAATAAATGAAAGTTATGTTGAGAGTTAGGTTTTTGTCATTGTGGATTAAAGAATATGTATGATGAGTTGTTGTTAGCGGATTGTATTGTTGAGATAGAGTGAGTGATAGATACAATGAGAAATCTCGACACGAGGCTGTGGAGAAATAGGAGACCGAAGAGACATGTTGATTGGATCTAGATGAAAGGAAATGTGCGCTGGAGAGAGAGAAAGTTTTGAAAGAATGCCTTGGCAGGGCGAGAGAATGAGATCGATGAATCATAGTGAAAATAATTTCTGTAGGTATATTTTTAGTGAGTGTTTTGGAGAGTATGAGAGTGTGGGATGCCCACTTGGGCCAGGATGACCCCATATTGGACGAGTGGAGTGCAATTAGATAGGGGGTTTCGTTAAGCTTGTGTCGCTAATAGTCCTGCATGCCTGAGAAATCATCTCAGAGTGGGTAGATTCTCACTGCCGAGCGGAAGGTGCTCAGTTGAAAAAGAAGGTGTATGAAAAATGGTGCATATAGAACTGATCGTGAATTGTGTTTCTGGAGCGTGTGGCGTAATAATTGTGTAGCGAAGACGTTATAGCTGGATTTCCAAGGTCTCGACATGCTAACTGCGAACTTATTCCGCAGTCTTGTGAGTGAGATTGAACGGTGTGGTTTGTGAGGTGTATGTATGATAGAGGGATGATAGTGATCGATTGGGGAAATAAGATGAAACTGATGTAATCGATTGAACTACTGATGATTTGCAATGTAATGATGCTATGTGATCGCGAGTCCGATATGAAGTTCTATGATAGAGTGGATTATTCTAATCGTAATCAGAGTTTTCCACCACTAAAAGTAGATATAAGGGTAGGCTCTCACTATATATAGGTGATAGGCTGGGCTTCTCTTCGACTTGCGTCATATTCTTAACTACTTTTATTTTACTACGGTGCACATGTTGTGAGCACCTCTATACTCACTCACTATAGTATCTTGGGTGAGGAGAGAAGGTGGTGTATAGTTTGATGAAAACTAATATAACTGAGGTATTTAAATAGATAAGATTTTCTTCTAAATCTTATCTAATTTGAGATCACTCAGAGCAAAATATTTCATGAATGCCTTTCACTCCTAGCTTAAAATTATAAAAGTAATTTCATATTCTGTACTTATAATTAAGAAAATGAGTCAAGAACCTATTAACATTTATTTCTCATATATATATTTATATAATCATTAAATATATAATCATTAATTTCAATAAACTATTTAAATTTTGTTTTTAAAAATACTATATAGATATATATATTAATATATAAACTCCATTTCTACCAATGATTTTGAGAAACCATATTTCACAATATATATAGTATAGTATTAAATAAATTAGAAAATAATATATATATACTTCACATTACCATACCATAAATGTTTCATTGTTTTTACCTATAGTCTGTATGAGTTATCGTAGTGCTGAAACATATACACCGGTAGAATATTCGATAATATAAGGCTAATAGCATGTAAGCTCACAGTTGTTAAGGGTATTATATATAAGTAAGTATAATATGAAAATAATTAATTAAAAACGATACTATGTGAGTTGTCAGAATAGTCTTCTTAACCTTATAGTTAGTATATATATATATATATAGAGTATAGGATATTCTAATGAGGTTCGGTTAGTATCGTAGGGAGGGTAGAATTGAAAGCTTACTCTACTACTATTACGCTATATAAATCAATATTTATATACTTTCAGGTCACTAGTTATATGAGTTTACATTAGTGAAGTACTTTAATACTAATGAAATAAGTACATATATATATATAATTATAAGCTAGATATATAATCATAAGTACGTGAGATAGGATTCTCTCATAGAATAATAACTATTATATACTATTACATATAAATCTTCTGTGAGTAAGTATATTTAATATATAATTAATAAATATAACACATTACCTCAACATCAGTAAGAAACTATAATTATTTCTATATATATATATAACTCAATAATTTTATAATATTTAAATTATATTCTTAATTGACAATTTATTTATTCATTATATATATATGCTTACTCGGCTTGTCGAAGTTTGTCTATCTGAGTAGTAATACCTAGTATATATATAGGTATTATCATGATTTATTTTAGTAACAACTCTCTCTCTGAATATAATGAATCAAAATATATAGTATTATGACCGTATAGTGAAGCGCGTTGACAAATAATTGAGTCGAAAGTGATTTGATATTTAGTAATTATAAAAAGGAGTGAGGCAGGGTGCTTTATGTTACTTCCCACTTGTGAGTTATTTATATATTATGTTATTAATGGATGGGATTCATTGAAAGAATTAGAGGTGGTGATATATAAATATTAGGTGCGGGAAGGTGTAATAATTAGTAATGGAGAATGTATAATGAGTGAAGTGTGAGATAGTATCCCACCTGCTTATAGTGCAGTGATATATTGTATGTTATTGTGTAGGATTTATTATAGAGTAAGTAGTTTGTAGATAGGTATAATTATAGGTATAATAGTAGGTGTGGAGGGTGTATAAAGGAGCGGGTTTGTGTGAAATAAATAATAGTAATAAGTTATTATATGAGTTATATGATGATGAGTGAGATAGATATAATATATAGTCCGATTATTGGATTGTGTGTCATAGTTATATGGTTGAGAGCATACATGAAATATATCTAGTATAGGTATATTAAATATTTAAGATATATATGTTGGATTATGAATAATAAGTGGAAACTCCGAGAATGATGAGAGTATTATAGTTAGGATAAGTTGATGTATAAATGTGACCAGGTAAGATAAGTGGCTGGTATATGATTATAAATTAGTATTGGATTATATAGTATTAAGGACCTAAGTCTTTAGGTTGTGTTAGAGTATATGAGTACAATTGTGAGGTGATTTAGTGAATATCATTATGTATACTCATCACTCAGTAGTACTGTGCACGCTACCTATCATAAACTGTGTCTCGGAAATAAAGAGGATTATTCTATAAAGATTTGCCATAATGTGCTCTCTCGGATGATCGCATAGTTATGAGCGTTGTCTGCTGATGTTCTACGAGTGGAGTATGCATAACATAGATATATAATAATAGCAATAGCGCGCTGACTCAGGCAGATCTTTCTATGAGAGAGTTACTGTGATTCTTCTCCAGAGTTGTGTGAATAGATACGCGTGAGGTATAAACGAACGGAGTGTAAAAAATTCGAATAAGTGTCCTCTTGCATCGACGATATATGCAAATTCCCGTCTCTTGGGCATAGATTATAGCTTCTTATGACATCACATGATACTACAGTGCAGCTTCTATTTGGTGTTTTGCGCCGGTTCTTTTATGGCGCATACTAGTTAGCGAGCTCCTAAAGAATCGGAACTTCTTAGCCTCATCCTTTAGTGATTTAATGTCCGTGGGAAAATCGACATAACCATACCATCTAAATTTAGGGTACCTCGTTGATAGTTGCTTACTGGTCACTAGTGTCGAGAGAACGAGTATTCTCCTCGTAGTGTAGCGTATCTTATACGCTTTCAAGTCTAACGGTGTACCAATAATTAATGAATATCGAAGTGTGGCTGAGTTCTTTATTCGCTGGTGAGATGGAGAGACATTTCTAAATCTTTCATTTCTAAAACCTCAACCTTTTTTTCATTTAGTGTTTAATGCCCACGTCTCACATTCCATGCCAGAAACAGTTAGAGAAAATTATAGGTAATTACTTGGAACACCGAGAGTTTATGCTTTACTGCATATACATTCTAGTTTAACGAAATAATTCCTTATAATTTAGTGTCGGATGATACTTCCGTCTGTAGGCAACCCTATGGTCAATCTCTTTCTTATTCGTTCCGAAAAACCTCCTCAATAAGTCCGATTGGTAATTCTCTAAGCTGACCTATCTTCAAAAGCCCTGAGTTCTTCTCACTATATTAATGATTAGAACATGCACGGCGCGATGCAAAACAATATTAATAGGCTGTAGCCTCATCGTATGTATATTGTATTGAACAATTATCGTTCTTTCATTCTCTGTGCTTATGCCATATTTGAATCGATCACTTACTCTATGTTTATTCTGAAGTGTAATATTCATAAATCGGATTTTCCTATGAAGTCACAACTCGTTCAACTCAAGCACCAAATCAAGCAAGGAAATTTTTTACTTTTGTATAATTCGTGACCATAACCATACGCATAAATCGAACCATAAGTAATAAAATTAAATATAACGCCTATCTCCATATTAAAACTCATTAAGAATACATTTAACCCTTACTAACTCCTTTCACTAAATTTATTAATTCCATTATCTCATAACTTTATACCTACGCTAATAATCTATAAAGATTAATTATATGAAAACTACTATGTGAGAATTATAACATCAACTATAGTTTCTCAGACCCCCTCTATACCTTTTATTATAAAATACCACTCTCATATTTTCATCCTGTATATATATCCTAACACATCCCTTCTATTAACTAGTTTACTGGATGGATTATATAAAATGCTTATTTTTAATCGCCTTTTTAAATAAACCAGTTTGTCCATAACTTCCTATATTGTATCTCTACAACTAGTTTCCCCTTTGAACTCTTATATCATATATGCTCCTTTAATTTAAATCAATTAAGTCTGTATAGCAAAGAAGAGTCTTTCTTTCTTTCTGGGGAAAATTTTTCATCTGCCAGTCATATATAATATTTAAATCTAAATACCTGATCCATAATTAACACTCTTGACTCAATTTCCACTAAAACCATTAACTATTTGTTTCCTCCTTCCAATCTGTTAATTTCAGTGTTATTAATACTTATTTAACTTTTTGTGTATTAAAAATTGGTATCATACTTATTACTCCTACAACATCAATATAAACTCTCTTATTCCTCTATAAACTAGAACACTCTATTTTTTGTCATTACCCCTTGACTCTTATATAAATAGTTACAAGACAGGTTAAGTTGATTGCCAATATCTTATAAATATGTATATGTATATCTCAGCACTAATTATCCCAAGCAGACATTGTGAATAATTCATCAATCAGTCTATACTATCCACGTAACAAATGTTACCTCCCTACTCTTTACATATCTAGTATACAATGTCAGTACCTGGCACCCACTGCTCAGCTACGTAATTTGGTCGCGTCCTATGGACTGTTCGCTTCAAAGTCATTCGCGTATGTCATTCAACTGTTAATATAGCCTATACAGTGTTTCAATATTGTCTAAAATAATTTGCGTCCAGCATCAGTATAATATTTTTGTGTTGCTATTATAATTACAATCAGTACATCGTTCATATTATGTTTCTCAAAGCTCATCTGCTTCTATCGGGTCTATTATGCGGTCATTGCGCGGTTAACAATGTTCTCCCCATCCGTGTCCGGGTCTATTCTCAGCTCTAGTTTACCGCTGCTGTAACCTACCTATCCGTTGCCAAAGCCTTTTCTCCAGATCAGACAGCATTACATCTCTTATAACCGAATCATTGATGAGAGCTCTCTTCCTAATATACATGTGGATATATAACTCCCTTTCTGAGTAAATAGACTCCACTCTCCGTAAACTTTATGCTCTCCGTTCTAATGTAGTCTAGCTTTTCTCTGTCTATTGAGATTATGATAACTCAGCACTACTTTCACTTCGATTTTAACATTTCATCTTCAACATCTCTCTCTCTTGTAATTCACTACCGCTATGTAGCAAATAATTAGACAATGATGAATAATCGATTTAATGGCTCCGATGAACTTCTTATTCCTTTCCTGTTGGTAAGTAAAAGATAAATCATAGGTATCTAATTCCCCTCACTTCACTATTAGTGTCTTAGAACTCTTCTTTTACAACTCTATATCCAGAAGCAGCATATTTTTTCATCACCTACAGATTCCTCTAGTAGTTCATTAATATGTGATCCTTTAAAATATGGCATTTATTTTGTCCTCTTCTGTTCACTTTATTCAAGTTTAACCTTTTCTTTTATTGCATCAAACTTTTCATATAAGTTGAAATATTCTTTCATTTTTAACACCGACAAGCAAAACTATTTTGAAACTAGCTTAATAATCCAAGTCATGTTCTTTCACCCCTTTCACCTTTTTCTGTCTGCTTCTACTAAATAGTGATCAGATTATACCCACTGCTGCACACCTTAAGACTTTCACATCCAACAACCTGTCTTTCTCTATTTGACTTACACATACACACACACACAACACCTACACACACACACACACACACACACACACACATATAGATATAAATAAATATCTTTAAATGTATCTATAGATATATATATATATAATATTATATATATATTATATATATATATATATATTATATATATATATTATATATATATATATTAGGATGCATGTAACACCGCATCCGATCCGCATCCGCATCGCATCCGCGGGAGCATCCGCACATTATAAAGATCCGATCCGCACCGCGCTTTCCCTGCGGATGCTTGCGCGGAATTTATTGTCTAAGATTTGAATAAAGAATTTATAATAAAAATACGTAAGATAAATCTGAAAGAAAAAATGAGGAAACAGGCGACTCGACTCAATGTGTAATGATGACTCATGATCTTACATCATGAAGTTCATTAAATTTGATTCAACAGGATCACATGAGATTTAGGGATGCCAAAAAATCAATGAACCTACATCTTCTGTCTCCGATGTATACCATTAATCTCAACGCTAAGGAAGAATTTTTAAAACAATCTTTAAATGAAAATGATGATGTCTGGGACAAATGATGACAAGATGTAATAAAACTAGGGTTAAAAATACGCTATAGTTCTGTGGAAATTAATGGACCTTCATACTATTGCAAACTTAATTAGATCCCGTTATAAAGGCCCAAGTTTTTTTTTGTAACACAATATTAGAACAAAAATTTAAATCGTCACTTTGTGTTACAGTTGTAAAATCTTCAATCCGAATAGTCTATTAATTGCCAACCATTAAAAGGAAATTAAACGAAATCTTACAGAACAACACTTCTGCAAGTTGAAATCAATAACAAATTCAATTGGAAGAATTTCCACAGTTCTAGTAGTGATGAAGAAACACACGCATTTTACCAAAAGATGCAGTGAAATGATTTGATAAAACATCACCAAGAAAAACGACTAGATACTATTAGTTGGGTGGAAAGTTAAGCAAATGTTTACCCCACGCTTAAGTAAACTTTGCAAAAAATATTTGCATACAGAACCTAGTGTTCCAATGGAGAGAGTATTTAGCAATGCTCGGCTTTAAATATGATGAAAAGAGAAACAGGACTCTCAGCAGAAAAGCATAAAATTGATGTTTCTCACAGCACAACTTTCCTATATTTGAATTTCATACTAGTGCCAAAAGTATATAATCCATTGTAAAACTCTTTCATTAAGATCGAAAGATAGTGGGAACAGAGGTGGTTGGGGTGCATTTGAGTTGAGGTTTCCCTGTCTCGCACCTGTAACGCAATGTAGATTAATAGATTGTAGCTAAAAACTCAATATATACAGTATATATATATATATATATATATATAGTATATATAATATATATAATATATATTATATATATATATATATATATAATATATATATAATATAATATATATATATCAGGACATCCGGCATCGCCTCCGCGGAAGTTAAAATCAACATCCGCATCCGCATCCGCATCGCGCGATGCGAAAAAAATGACATCCGCTGCATCACTAATATAATATATATATAATATATATATAATTATATATATATATATATATATTATTATTATATTATATATATTATATGTAATATTATGCTAATTATATATATAGATATATATAATAAATATATATAGTATATTTAATTATAAATATTATATATATATACTATATATATACTGTATATGTATATATAATATATAGGTGAAATATTTTCTTCGAGAATAAAAGGTAAAACCCAGTAGACTCGTTCCATTACATGTAAAAACTACTTTTAAAAATATTCACCAACAACAGTAATTTAACCTCCTTCGAGGTTCAATTTTGAAAAGATGATTAAATTTCATCTTCATTGATATCAATTTTTACATGCTTAACATATTGAAAAAGACAATAACAAAAAATGTTCATAATTTTTGAATATAGTAATTGAATGTGCATCCGTACAGTACACCTACAATATAATCGGAGAATTACTTTACGTGTCTTTCTCCAGAACAATAAACATCAATCAATAACAAGAGAAGCCACTATCATGTTAATGTTTAAATTTACTCTACGCAATGTTATAAAATTATGTTATTCCCCTTCAAACTTGTGTCATCTTGTCAACCTCGGGCGCATCCGAGGTTTCCACACCAGTTACACCCCGAAACGGAATGCTTGTGAGCCTTTAACTTGGAATATGGGCTATACTAGGTAGAAGGTTAAGCATCCGAAATGCTTCTGCGAAGAAATCGGAGTCGGAGAATGTTAGATCCGGAGTAGGCTCATGATGTGGAGCCCTGAGTCGGAACTGGAGCCGAATCCTGTAATAAACATATAATAGTTCATGTGGGGTATCTTTCTCTAGGTTTAAGAACCAGCAGAACTTGATTTACAGGGTTTCAAGTTCATTCGGGGGGGGGGGTCTGAGAGCCTCCATGAAGGGCTCTAAGAAGAAAAAAAACAAGAAATAAAGTAAAGACTGTATAACAGAGGAAGGAAGGAGTCGGCCCGACTCCATATGGGAGTCAGAATAAAGGCTGCCGTTAACTTATGAAGTCATTAACTGACTTATGTATCAGGAAAAAATACACAATATAAACATGACACGCCCGAAACGGTGGAGAGAAAGGGTTCAAAATTTAGAACAAATGGCTATATCGTGATGGGTTCGGGTACGCAAATGGAGTGGAAACTGCGTTCTTTTATCACGGCTGTGAATGGCATATTCATAAAGACTATACTAGAGGGAAAGGTACACCACGAATAATCTGATGTGAATCGCTATGCTCTCTCTCACCATGAAACAGGAAAATATGTATAGAGAAAATGGATTTAATATCATACGCATATGGGAATGTGAAGGGAAGTAGCAAAAGGCCCTAAACATTCAAGATCCTGACCATATTGATGAAAACATAAGCATTAATGACTATATTCAACATCTTAACAACGATGTTGTTAACAACAGACTCATAATAATTAATAGACGATTCGCCGTTCGGAAGACGTGCTGAACCCTTCTTTCATTACTACCCTTAGACTGAAGGACAGAAGACCATTATCTAGACTATGCAACACTTTATCCTTATGTACAGAAATGAAGTATCCTTGCGGACCACCAGAAAAACTAATTATTGATAAAGTGCCAAACTTGAATCATTTAAGAACAGACTCAACGACAAATATTTCGGTGCCGCTTACATTAAGATCCTACTTCCACAAGATTTGTGCATTACTTTTCTCGCTGAACGATCGAAAAATAAACTAGAGTTTTCACTCTGTGTAAAATGTGCTGAGGATAATTGTAAGAAAGGCATTCTTGACTAGAATGAACGTGCTATCCACAGCGTATATACAATGCCTTAAATTCAACTGGCAATGGACATGGGATACAAAATACTCAAAATATTATAAGTTTGGCCGTTTAAGGAGAAGGAGTTTTTATTTGAGGGGTAGATCAATCACTTCTTAAAAATAAAGATTGGAGCATCAGGACCACACAATAATATTCACGAAGACGATCCTGATTTCGAAGAAAAACTCAAAGAGTTTGTCCGTCTTTTCAAAGAAAAGGAGGATATCGAACTCAATATTGATAATATCAAGAAGAACCCAGGGATGCGTTCGTTGCAAAGTTAGCCCTCAATTCTCATTGAGAAAATTACCTGTACGTGTCACACTTTCACGGGAGATACAGTATGTCAGTGATAAACAATATTGGAACTAATAATATAATCAATCAGTGTAATATTGAAGTCCCTATTGTTATTCCTATTTAGGTAGTAAATATGTGATAACCTTTGTAAAAAAACGCATTAGCCAAACGTTCATCAACAACAACAAACATTTCCATTGAATCGTTTACAGCAGCTTATGCTCGTTTAAAATTATACGAGCTACTTAACAAAGTCAAACAAAGAGCTTTGTATTGTGAAACAGGCTCTTGTATTTTTGTAGCTAGAGAAAATGATGTAAAGTTACTGAGACAGAACTTTTTATGTAAACTAACAGATGAAATAACAGATTATGGTCCTGGAGCTTAAGGTGATTCCTTTGCTTGTACTGGTCCAAAGTCTTATGCTGTTAGAATAAGAACAACAGATGGTAATATAAAATATATTGTAAAGACCAAAGGTCTTTCAACTAATAAAGATACAAAAGATACTGTTAATTTTGAGAAAATATTAAAGTGAGTACTGATTGCTGCTCTGAAACCAGTAGGTCAAACAAATCATTATGCAAAGATATCAATAAGAAAGATGTTAAAGTGAGTCAATGAGCTCGAAAGAAAAATTAGATGACAGATGATCGATAGATGATGATGATGATGATGATGATGATGATGATGATGATGATGATGATGATGATGATGATGATGATGATGATGATGATGATGATGATGATGTAGATGACGAACTACGGCATATTAAAGCGGTTCAAATAGATGAGTCACAGAATCCTATTTCTGAAACATAGAAGTAATAGAGGCGATTTATATTATAGCATTCCTACACAACTATTCCAACCCGAAATATGGTGTGTTTCCATCATCACAGATAAAATTGATGCTACATACTGCTAAAAAGCCTATCTTTATAAAACAAAAACTTGTTGCACAGTATTCTATGGCTATAAGGGTATTTTTAAATCCTATTTAATTTATATATATATATATATATATATATATATATATATAGTGAGCATGTTATAGATATATATATATATATATATATATATATATATATATATATATATATATTTCTACCTTTCTCTCACCATCCATCTTGTTAGGTAGATCCTGTCAAGTGTTGCTCCTCCAGAATCCCTCCAGACATCCTGTCTTCAAACAGTGCCGTCCTTTCCACATTCTTCTCCCCTCGACGTAATTGCTTCTTCCACAGCATCCTTCCATCTTTTTTCTGTCTTCCCCTACTGGTCTCGTTCCGATAGGTCTCCAATTAAGTAATCTTCGGGGTATCTCCAGTCCTCCATTCTCTGCACATGACCGAACCATCTCAACGGGTTTCTTTCAATACATTCCATTGCGTTATTCTGAGCTCTTCTCTTATTAAGCCTACTTCTAACTTCAACCCTCAAGGCATTCTCTTACATCCTTTAACACCTGCATCCCCAGTTTCTATTTTACTTTCAATGTGTTGAGTACTCCAAATATTCCGACCCGTATAGTAATATTGGTCGTAGGATGATTGTATTTTTACCTCCACTGGCACTCCTCTCTGCATCATCAATGGGTACAATATTCCCACATTCTTTGAATATTTCATTATTCTTTCCCTCAGTTCTGAATCATCCTTTCTCATCGAATATCACTTCTAGATATTTGAATCTGCTGGTCTGTTTGTCTGTGTACCTCCCATCCATATTCCTGGTGGCCTCCCTGTCTCGATATCATTATTATCTCTGTCTTTCATGCCTTGTTATTTATTCCCTACCATCATAACTTCACCTAAGAATTCACAGCAGCTGTAGTTTATGCTGTTTCTAGACCACAGATGTGTCGTCAGTGTATACAAAGGCGTATTCCCTATCCTCTTACACATATCCTCTTTCAAGCAGCCGGTCCAGAGGCACGCAAAGTAAGGGGACAGCACACCCTGCCTTACTCCAGCCCGTTTCAAAACCATTTCTCCTTCCCACTCTTGTTCTAATTGTGCTTATGGGGTTTTCACATATTCCTTTATTATCCTTTAGACAGCTTCTTACACCCATAGCGGCTCCCATCATCATCCAATCTCTCTTGTATTCTATCAAAGCTTCTCAAATCTATAAATATGCTACCTATTCCATTCTATGCTCTTCTACTATCATTTTTAAAGAGAATATCAAATCAATTACTCTTCTATTCGCCCTGAATCCGTGTTGCCACTCTCCTACCTTTCCATCTAATTCTCTCCGCAGTCTATTTTTATATTATCTTATCGCATTTTTTATATGGGTCAACACTATTCCTCTGTAATTCTGACACTCTCTTCTACTTCCGTTTTTATGTATTGGGCTTTTCTCCAATCTTACGGTAAGTTCTCATCCCTCCATATACAATCTATAAGTTCTGTCATCCATGCCATCATACCTTCTCCTGTTTTGAATATTTCATTATTCAATCTATGGATTTCAGGTCTCTTTCCATTTTTAAGGCTAGTTTGTCTCACTTCCTTGCCATGTATCGGTTCTAAATTTTCTTGTTCTCTGTCAGCCATTTGTGGATTCTCCTCCTCTATATATTTCTCGTGATCCTTTACATTCAATAATTCCTCAAAATATTCTCTCCATATATCCTCGGTCTTTCCCTATCCATTACAGATTCTCTTTCTTTGTTGAATAGCACATTCGTTTTAGATTCATCTTTTGCTCTTAGTCTCTTAGCCATTCCATATATCAACTTCAAAGTGCTCTTCATGTCATCCTCCAATTCTTCTCCTATTATTTCCCATGACAAGTCGATGTTTCGTCTCTTACTTCTTCTGCTTGGTTTCTCGCCAGAACATAAGCTTAGTGTTCATTTTCCTGTCCTGTCTTCATCCAGCCCGTATTTTTGCCTTTTTCCCCCCTTACTACTTCTCTGACGTACTCATTCCACTAAATAGTTTTTTTCTTCTTTCACTACTTGTCTTTTGTCCTAATCATTTCCTGTGCAAAATCGCTCCACACCTTCTCTCTGGAAATCTTCCAACCTTCCTCACCTCGATTCCACAGCGCCTGAGATTACTTCGTATTTTCTAACCAGTTTGTTGTTGAAATCTCTTGTGTTTTCAATTTTCATCATTTAATTTTTAAAACGGCATCGTTCTCTAATTACTTTCTTCAAGTTTCTCCTTGTTCCATCTCATCTATATCTTCCCCAATTCACAAGTTTGTGGGTCCGAACTAGAGCCACTGATGCATGCTTTTGGCATCTATAGCATACTCTGATCATTTCATCAGACGAGGTCTAACAGGGATTTTTCCGTGTTATAGGCATATATATATGTTGTTATATAGCATATATATATATATATATAGAGAGAGCAAGGTGAGTATATATATATATATATATATATATACAAGGTTGGCTATTGGCTACTATGTTGCTACATATATGACCTAAGAAAGTTTTACGCCTCATTGGAATTTTTTTCAATATATTGATAGTCAATATACCACAATATTTTAATAATTTTTAAGTTCAAAAGGATCATAAAGGAAATATTATTTCATGAAAAGATTGATTAAATATTTGAGGGTATTATTTAAAAACTATGCAAGAACATTATTTGTTAAAAATTGAAAGAATTTTAAATTAAAAAGAAAAAGAAATATAAATACGCGTCTTAAAAATAAAATGAAACTTTTATTTAATGAAGGAATAGTGATTATTATTATTATTATTATTATTATTATTATTATTATTATTATTATTATTATTATTATTAATATTGATATTATTATTACTTTTAAAATAATTTTTATTCATTATTATTATTATTATTATTATTATTATTATTATTATATATATTATTATTATTATTATTATTATTATTATTATTATTATTATTATTGAAAAACTATATAAAATAAGGTACGATATGTTGCAAAGTTTACCAATATGGCTGAAAGCTTAAGGCGAAAAAATCTGAAAATTCTCTATTGAAAATTAAAAGTGGGAGTATATATGAGTGGAATATAAATTATTTATTAAAAATGTTAATTAAATTTAATTTATTAACTTTACAAGATTGAAATAAAAGAATTAGATCTGCAATATTTTTGAAAATATCTATAAGAAAAGGAACGTGGTTTCAGAATTCGAAAATAATTTTGTTCATATATTGTTGAACACTTGTCATGAGTAAAACAGATAAAGTAAGAAATTATTCCTAATAAAACCTTTCTTTCCTTTCTTTTTAAACAACACATCTTTCTTCCCATGTGTGTGTGGGTGTGTGTATGTGTGCGTCCTCTCTCTCTCTCTCTCTCTCTCTCTCTCTCTCTCTCTCTCTCTCTCTCTCTCTCTCTATATATATATATATATATATATATATATATATATATATATATATATATATATAGTGTTGTATATAAAAATATATATATATAAAAAGTATATTTATATATATATATATATATATATATATATATATATATATATATATATATATATATATATATATATATATATATATATATATATATATATATATATATATATATATATATAATTTCAAATAGTATAACTTTTCTCCACTTAATAAAATAGATTATAATCAAAATATACATAAACTAAAACTAAGGTCATACTTTGTAATCAGAGTAATTCCAAACCTTGAACCTAGAACTAACCAAACCTAACCTAACCTAACCTAACCTAACCTAACCTAAAATAACATAACCTAACCTTAACCTTAGCATAACCCAACCTAACTTTAACCTAACCTAACCTATCCTTATCTTATTCAACACCCATTTTGGAAACAAACATTAAACCTTTACATCGAAATAAACGAAGAATTAAAATAAAAGAAATTAAAAAATGAAAATTATTTAAAGTTCAAAAAAAAAATAAAAATTAAAATCAGTTTTCTTTATAGCAAATCAAGATTTTCTTTTTTACCTATCATTACTAATCATTCCGGTACTAATTTTTTTTCCTCCCTAGTATAATAAACCCACACAATACCAAGAAGAAGAAGAAGAAGAAGAAGAAGAACAAGATAGCAAGAAGAAAAAGAAGAAGAAGAAGAAGAAGAAGAAGAAGAAGAAGAAGAAGAAGAAGAAGAAGAAGAAGAAGAAGAAGAAGAAGAAGATCCAACACACGAATAGCACCAGAATGTTGAAAACAATAAAAACATTGAAAAACCCAACCAACCAACAAACACACTCACGAATCCATAAAAAACAAATACACAAAACCCTCAATCCAGTCAACATACATCAAAACATTCTGCAACTTCAAGCTCTAAAGTAGTCAAACCCACACCCTTTCAATAGAAAAATCATCAAAATACCTAATAAAATAAAACCTAACATCAGACCGGAACAGTAGAAATAACCACAACTGACCTAAAAACATAACAAAGACACTCAAAACCTCACCTGCAACTCTCAGACAACATCTCAAACAAACACTTGTGAAACCTAGGAAAGGAGCAGTTTTTAGAACATTTAACACAAGTATATATAGCAACTAGCCTGTCTCATTCCTCTCTGAGCTACTGAAAGTTATCATTATACCCAAATTAAAAACCAGGGAAAAGCATCTTTGACCCTTCATCATATCTCATCTCTCTATTGACAACACTATGCAAACTACTAGATAAAAAACATACTAAACAAAATAACTCAACTCATCATCAAACACAAATCCAACACGTCTTCAAGCAAACCACCAACCACATCCGCACTTATAGACATCATTCAGCCCACAAACAACGGCCTAACCCAAACCCACTTGCAAAACAACAATCATAAAGACCGACATCATCAAAGTTGAGCCAGACACAGTACCAAACAAAACTTGATCCCTAAAATAACAAAAATCTAACATCTCCATCAATCCCAAGAAATGAATGTTTTTCTTATCAGAAGAATAGCACAAAGGCAAATAAAGAATGCAAACTAGAACAGCAAACATCAACAACTGATCTCCCACAACCAATGCAGATCATTCAATAATCATATAATAATCCATGAATGGATTACTATAAAGCCACACTCCCAGAACCTAGGGCAACGGCCACAAACTTGGACACACAACACTATATCAACCAACTGGAAATATGGCTACTAGAAAAAGAATGTCCAAAGCCTCACTAAACTAAATTATCAATTACTTTAATCACCGACTGCCAATTTGGCACACCCCAAGTCTAATTTTAAATAAATATTGCCATACTTCTTCCATTTAAATCTCTGCAAATCCTCGGTAACACTAACACTCACCACCTTCACAAAAACATGTATTAATATACTCATCGGCAAGCCAGAAACTGGAAATATATGGGCAATCATCGCTATAATAAACTTACAAACGATAAATGACATCCATCACTATAGGTTAAATATTCGTCCTGACTTAAAACTACGCCTCCAACTTGGCACCATTACTGACTAAAACAATATAAAGAAACTCCAAACGACTACAAAACAAAAAACAAAAATCCATATCAAGACGCACATCAACAACACCATAACTAAACACCTACCCGAAGAAATCCAAATACACCATAGACACAATAATTTATCATGATAGACGCTACCTTACCAAAACCTAAACACCAATGACCCATGCCACATTGCCTCTCTAACCCCATCCACCACAAAACTCAACTCATTCTTCAACAACTCTATATTACAATCAAATTCTGAACAACATTCCACCTCCACCAAGCAACACATCAAACACCAAACAAATCTACACAACACTAACAGAAAGTACTTTAGACGTAGACCACCAAACAACATTTTAAACAATCATCCACCAGAAATAGCACCAGAAACCAACTCGCACCAAGCCAGACATCTTGGGAAGTTAGATGCGGCCACCACCATAACCAATATTGGCAACACAGATGCAACTCTCAACTAAACCACCAACATTCATCAAAAACAAACAGTCCCGAAAGATACATCCTTACTTTTCCTATCTTGTCTGTCTAACCAACCCAGAACAATCTGGAACATTTCACCCCTGGAAGATCTCTGTAGGAGGCCGGTTACGTCGGTGGGGTATTTGAAAGCGGTATGATCCCTTCCATGATGGGATGGTCAGGGTTGAGAAGGTAGAAGGAATATATATATATATATATATATATATATATATATATATATATATATATATATATATATATATATATATATATATATATATATATATATATATAGTATATATATATATATATATATATTGCTAATGTTATAATACTCTTGGAGTAATAAAATGTAAATAATAAGTTACTTTATAAACCCAGTTATTTACCTTGTTCAAGTCTATAACTTGTATAATAGATAGATACTAGAAAAGAAAAAATAATGTAATAATTTAATAAACTGAAAAACGCACTATTGTTGCCAACCATCACCCATTCTAAAATTATTTTGTTAATCGTATAATGTAATATGAATACATATCTATATAGTTATTATATATATATATATATATATATATATATATATATATATATATATATATATATATATAGTATATATAGAGTTATATATATATATATGGTAAATATCTAGCATTGATCTAAATATTTTCTTGAAAAAATTCCTCTAAGTTCAAAAATTTAAGTCCAGAAACACAAGTTTTTAAGAAATGTTTGATTGGGTAAGCTTCTTGGCCAAATTCAGAACCATTACACAAAGAAGTTTCTTAAAAAACTTAATTGTCTCTAATCCTTGTTCAGTTAAAATTTTTGCATATAAATTTTTCAGAACTTTTCTAGAAAATATTTGGACTAAAGATCTTGATATTTACCATATATATATATATATATATGGTATATGGTGATATAGATAGAGAGAGAAAGAGTTATATATAAGAGGAGAGTATATATATATATATGCATATATATACATATATATAATCATATCTATATATATATATATATATATATATATATATATATAGTATATATATATATATATATATATATATATATATATATATATATATATATATATATATATATATATATACAGGCAAAAAGTATATCAGTAATGAAACGGCATTTGCATCATGTTACGAGCAATATATATACATCACTTTTCATGTTTTGTATTATTTTCTATATGATCTTATTTCAAAATGTGGTATAACTTTTAAAAGTCTGAAAAAGGATCATAAAAGGGAAAATGTATAACGAAAATGTGATATAAGGAATTAAATTATGTTTGAGGGTATTTTTAACGCATAAAAAAAGTTATGCAAGAACATTATTTGTTAAAAATTGAAAGAATTTAAATTAAAAAGAAAAGAAAAGACAACATGTCTTAAAAAATAAAAATGAATATTTTTCATCTGGTTAGTAATTTCTTTATACAAATACATTATTATTATTATTAATATTATACATATTAGTATTATTAGTGATTATTATTATTATTATTATTATTATTATTATTATTATTATTATTATTATTATTATTATTATTATTATTATTATTATTATTATTATTATTATTATTATTATTATTATTATTATGTTAATTTAAAAAAAACTATATAAATAAGGTACTATATATTTCAAAGTTACCAATATGGTTTAAAGCTTAAGGCGAAAAAATCTGAAAATTCTATATTGAAAATTAAAAGTGGGAGTATATATGAGTGGAATATAAATTATTTATTAAAAATGTCAATTAAATTTAATTTATTAACTTTACAAGATTGAAATAGAAAAAGAATTAGACTCTGCAATATTTTTGAAAATATCTATAAGAAAAGGAACGTGGCTTCAGAATTCGAAATAATTGAACATGAGAAGAAAGAACACTTGTTTAGTAAACAGAATAAAGTAAAGAAATTTTTTATTCTAATAAAACCTTTCTTTCCTTTCCTTTTGAGCATCACATCTTTCTTCCCCCGTGTGTGTGTGGGTGTGTTTATGTGTGTGTGTCTCTCTCTCTCTCTCTCTCTCTCTCTCTCTCTCTCTCTCTCTCTCTCTCTCTCTCTCTCTCTCTCTCTCTCTCTCTCTCTTTCTCTCTCCTCTCTCTCTCTCTCTCTCTCTCTCTCTCTCTCTCTCTCTCTCTCTCTCTCTCTCTCTCTCAAAAATCTCTTTCTCTATATGTATGTTATTGAATTTGTAGCAGAGCAGAAAGAGTAGAGTAGATAGATTAAAAATATTTAAAAAGAAAAACATGCAAATATATTTATATAGCCTATATATAAATTTATATATATATATATATATATATATATATATATTATATATATGTATATATATATATATATATATATATATATATATATATAGATATATATATATATAGCATATATATATATATATATATATATATATATATATATATATGTATATATATGAGTTATATATATGGTATATATATATATATATATATGTTATATATATAATTTCAAATAGTATAATCTCTCTAATGTTTAAATAGATTTTGGAATCAGAAATATATATAAACTAAAAATTCAAAAATATGTCTTGAATTGAGAATCCAATCCAACCCTAACCTAACTAATCAACCCAAACCTAAAATAACATAAATCTAACCTAACCTAAAGCATAAACCTAAATTAATTTAACCTAACTTAACCTATCCTTATCTTATTCAAACAGACCCATTGTTGAAACATTAAACCTTACATCGAAATGAAGAATTAAAAACAAGAAATTAAAAAGAAATCAAATTCATTTTAAAGTTCAAAAATAAAAATAAAAAGGAAATAGTTCTCTCAGGCAACTAAATATTTTCTTTTTACCTATATCAGATAGTACACTAACTATTCCGAGTAATTATTCTACATACTAAATGCGTATACAAGCTTTGGGGACGAAGTCGTTATCCATTAAAGAAGAAGAAGAAGAAGAAGAAGAAGAAGAAGAAGAAGAAGAAGAAGAAGAAGAAGAAGAAGAAGAAGAAGAAGAAGAAAGAAGAAGAAGAAGAAGTAAATAAAGTATAAAAAGATGAAGAAGAAGAAGAAGAAGAAGAAGAAGATCCCAACACACAATAACACCAGAATGTTGAAAACAATAAATACATGGATAACTATACCAACCAACAGACACACACTCAATGAATCCATAAAAACAAATACACAAACCTCTCTAATCCAACAAACATAATGGAAAACATTCGCACCTGCTTCCAGCTAGTCAAAACCTACACCTTCAAACAGAAAATCATCAAAAACACTCAATAAAATAAGAACTAACATCGACCGAACAGTGAAATAACTGTTAACTGACCTAAAAACACAATAAAGCACAATTTTAAAAACTCACCTACAACTCATCATAATCAATATCTCAAACAACACTTCAGAAAAACCTAGGGAGCAGCTAACCATGAACAATAGAGCAATAGGTTAAACTGTGCCTAAATTTCATTCCCTGATGAAAGTTATCACTATTATACTCCAAATTAAAACCAGAAAGAATCTTTTGACCCTTCACTATATCGCCCCATCTCTCTATTATCAAACATCAGTAAACCATTAGATAAAAACATACTAAAACAAAAATAATCTCACCATCATCAATAATAGGGTCCAAACACGTCTTTCAAGTAAACGACTAATCCATGATCCCTTACTTATAGTATTACCATTCAGCCACAAATCAACGGCCTAAACTCAAAACCCACTTGTAAACAATAATCATAAGTAACAGACATCATCAAAGCATCAGTCAAATGCTGATCCCTAAAATAATAAAATTCAACATCTCCACTAACCTAAAGAAACACTTCATTTTTCTATCAGAAGTGAACAGCACAAATACAAGCAAACAATGCAAAATCCAGAACAGCAAACATCCATGGCCGATCTCCCACAACCACAAATGACCAGTTACAATTGGTAATAATCCCACGCAATGTGGATTGATTATAGTTACCACACTCCAGAACCTAGGCACGCCACAAACTGACACAACAATATATCAACCAACTGGAAATATGGCTAATAGAAAATAATGTCCCGCCCATCAAACACAAACACTACCATTTAATCACCACCAGACCGCTAATTTGGCGCCAGACTCCCAAAGTTTGGTCTTCAGTTCAGCATTGTTGCCTTTCCACACAAAATCTCTGCAAAATCCTTTGTAACACTTGACACTCACTCACTCTTCAAGAAACACACAGACAATATACTTCCGGCAAACAAGAAACTGAACATAAGAATCATCGTTAAGCAAACAAACTGTCAAACGCAACACAGATTCAACCTCAACTAAACCACTACAAATCTGTCAAAATTGTAACCAGGTCCCGAAAGGTACATCTCACTTTTCTTTTCCTATCTTGTCTAAGTTCAACCCAAACCTAGAACAATCTAACATTTCACCCTGGAAGACTTTGTAGTAGTGCCGGTTACGTCGGTGGGGTATTTGAAAGCGGCATGATCCCTTCCATGATGGATATTGTATTGAGAAGGTGAAAGGAATATATATATATATATATGTTTATATATATATATATATATATATATATATATATATATATAGTTATATAAAGAGTTATATATATATAGTTATATATATATATATGGTTGCTAATGTTTCTATGTACCAAATACTCTGGATAATAAAATGTAAATAATAATGTACTTATAACCATATTTCACTTGTTCAAGTCTATGTAACCTTTGTAATAGTGAGTAGATACTTGTATGTGAAAAATAATAGACAATTTAATAAACTGAAAACGCACATCAAAGTCGTCAAATATCAACATTTTCTTAATTATTTAGTTATCTAGAGCATGGATTATGAAGAATAGGTTATATAGATATATATATATATATATAGTATATATATATATATATATATATATATATATATATATATATATATATATATATATATATATATATATATATATATATATATATATATATATGTAAGCAGTATGTTTCTACCCTCACTATAATAACTATATATACTTGATATATACATCCGTACATTAAATTTAATTTTATTATTTCTCATTGTATTGTATAAGAGAAATATTTAACGACTCTTTTGTGAGGGCACTTTCAAATGTAATGGGCAGCCGCGGAAACGTGCGTCCAAACGGAGTGCCTGGGGTATGAAGGGAAGGCAAAGTCAGTTAGCGTCTCATATTATAAGAAGAGAGATGCGTTAGGACCTCACGTTATAAGAAGAGAGGTTGTGTAAACCATCAGCTTGTTAAAAGACCGGAAAATTGTGTTTGATCGTAGAAATTATTGTATTAACTTTCACCTATATTATTAATGCCTGTGGAACTGGCCTATTGTGTTAATTAATGGATTGATTGCATTATTAATTGTTTTAAACATTGATACCATTATTTACTATTTGATTTAATTAGTCTTAGAAATAAAAATAAGAAGTAATTATCCCTTTTTATTACCACTGTATTCAACTCTTCAAGGGTTGATACAAAGAAATGGTAACCCCATTAGTGACCTTGAACACCCATACCTGACTGGGATTTGAAGAGTATCAAAACAGTGAATTAATTCAAACAGTGCCTAATTAAGACAGTAAGAAAAAGTGCCGATCAAAACACAAACACACACAAAAAAAAAAAAAAAAAATAATCCAAATTCCTCTTAAGAAGAAAGGAAACCAAAGAAAATGCCCAAATTTGAAACAAAAAACGAGATGACTCCTACAACTTGGCCTGAAATCTCAAGCCCCAATTCACCTATCCCTCACCAATTTCTCCAAAACGGGGGAATGGGAGAAGAAGACGACTTTTCTCAAAATGAACAAATGGAATCTCCCACAAACAAAAGCAAAATAGACCACCTGATAGCTATGCAGAAAAAAACCACGGAAGAAATGATTTCTCTAATTGGAACAATCACAGACCTAATGAAAACAATATGCAAGACTTCAAGAAATTCTGCAATCAACATTGACAATCAAAATTCGATGCAGGGAAACGCGTAGACTCCCCAATGGCTCCGACGGGTCAAGGAGGGGGAATGAATACGTGGCGGAATACTTATTTTAGGCGGAAAAATTTTAAATATAGAGGTAAAATTTTTGGAAATGATTTTTACAATGGTCATTATAATAATAATCATAATAATAATTATAATGGTAGGAGACATTATTATAACAATAATCATAATAACGGTAGAAATTATAGTTATAATTATAATTACAATAATGGAAATTACAATAATTATGGTAGGGACAATCTTTTTAATAATAATTGTCATGGTAGTGAAAATATTAATTGTAACAATAATAATTATAATAACTATGCTCCTGTTGGTTGTAATAGGTATAGTAATAATAATGGATATGGTAATCACAACAATTTTAATAATTACAGACATTTTAATAAACCTAGAATAAATAACAATTCTGGTGGTATTCGGTATAGGAATTTTGGGGGGTTTACTTATGGGGGTTATTCGAAATATCCAGGGGGAGGGGAGAATGTTTTCCGTCGACGAAGAAAATATTACGCTAACGATTTTAGAACTGCATGCTACAGAAGGGGTAATTTTAATAATTATAATTATAGGCATAATAGGGGTGTTAATTATAATAATGAATGCATAGTTTAAAACCCTATGTAATAATTATATTAATTGAAACAAATCCAGTTTTGGTAATTATACCAATTAGGTACTGCAATAGAAACGTGATACAGTACTCAGGTATAAATATGTTAAACACTGTAATAATAAGCATGTTAGTATTAGAAACTTTAATTACGATAACGAAATTAGGAATGATGATGTTAATGATCTTGCTGTAGCCGCTGTTACAGAAAGTGTCTCTGATGGGAAGCGGTTGTCCCCCCAATAGAGTCAGTTCATTCCCCAGATGGAGCGGGAGAAGGTGCGAGAGCAGAGTCTGTTTTAGTATGTAGCTCGACGCATGCGAAGCAGCAGAGTAACTTGAGTACAGATATAGAAAACGGGATATTTGAAAATACTGTAATGACCAATCGTGGGGGAAGAGTATCGTAGCGCTTATGATTTAATTGCCGAGGCGAGAGTTGAGGAAGAACGAGGACACCAGAATTATTATCTAAAAATACAAGAAAATAATATAATAATAATAATAATAATAATAATAATAATAATAATAATAATAATAATAATAATAATAAAAGCGATAGTAGTAGTAGTAGTAGTAGTAGTAGTAGTAGTAGTAGTAGTGATAATAATAATAATAATAATAATAATAATAATGATAAAATGAAAAATAATAATAATATTAATAATAATAATAATAATAATAATAATATTAAGACGATTACTGAGGATGTTACTATATAAATTTTGGGAAGTTTATAGGATACAACCTTTTAAAAATTGTGTTAATGTTGGAACTGCGATGATTGCGAAAAGAGCGGCTTTTAGGAAATTTTATTCTATTACGGATAGGAGAAATAATAATAGTTTTTTACTAGATTGGGGAAGTTCTTTAAATTTAATACGACCTTCAGAGGCAGATAGGAGTGGGGGTATAATGGGTTCTGTGACAGCAGCTAACGGAACATTAATATCTATTTATAATAAAAAATTAATTAAAATTGACATTGGGCTTGGAAGGCAATATGAATTGTACGCGTTCGCTGCAGAGGTCAATTTCAATATTCTGGGGATGTCTTTTTTGGAGAAATATGGGTTCATTATTGACTTCAATTATAATTACATGCTTGACCCCGAAACAAACCGTAACGTCTTGATAGAGGTTTAGCTTGTCTTCTAGCCAAGTGAAATTCGCTCTTTACCTTATCTTGTCCCACTTTGCGGATACCTTTACTCTTCCTCTGACGCTACTGGGCGGAAAGAAGATCAAAGAAGGGCCTAATGAATTATGAATACTTTGTAATAACCCTGTATGGAAGATCAGTCAGTTCAATTGAAGGCGGTCTTATAAAAAGTAATAGGTTATAAAACGAAATCACTTGTAATATGATATTGTGAATAATTAAGGTCTGCTTTATATATATTTTGTTTAATAGTATTGTAGAAATAAAATTTTTTAATTCTCAACAGTAACGAAATTACTACTCAAAAAAAAAAAAAAAAAAAACGTATAGTTTCCATTCCTGTACTATAATAATCTATGTATACTTATTATATGCATCCGCATTGTACCTAATTATTATTTCCACAAGGCGATAAATATTTAATCGACGGTGGAGGGCACTTTAAATGTATTGGCAGCCGCGAACGTGCGTCCAAACGGAGTACCTGGTATATACAAAGTCAGTTAGTCTCATATTATAAGAAGAGAGATGCGTTAAGACCTCAAGTAAGAAGAGAGGTTGTGTAAACCATCAGCTTGTTAAAAGACCGGAAAATTGTGTTTGATCGTAGAAATTATTGTATTAACTTTCACCTATATTATTAATGCCTGTGGAACTGGCCTATAGTGTTAATTAAGGGATTGATTGCATTATTAATTGTTTTTAAACACTGATACCATTATTTACTATTTGATTTAATTAGTCTTAGAAATAAAAATAAGAAGTAATTATCCCTTTTTATTACCACTGTATTCAACTCTTCAAGGGTTGATACATATATATATATATATATATATATATATATATTTATCTTTAAGTTTTTATATTATATATATATATATATATATATATACATAAATATATATATATATATATATATATATATGTTATATATATGTTATATATATATAGCAATCTTACTATAAATCCCTGTAAAAAAAAAATTAATTTAGTGTTCGTACTTTACTAGCATTTCCAAAGGAGCAAAATTTTAGTATTAAGTCGAAATGAAACAGAGTATAAACTCTTCCGTTTATATGTTCTTCAGTCAGTCAGATACAGAGTCAAATCAAATTATTAAGAATCAAAAGAAAACCTCACCTCAAGATAATTTCAGAAATCCCCTGGCAAGAGTTTGATAAACCCTGCTGAAAAAGGCCATGACCTCGGGAATTTCGATCACCAATTCTCGCCGTTAAACGAAGAGTCAGAGGTAAAGTCTGAAAACGCACTGGCGTTGGTTGCGACTCTGTAATTCACCTATTGTGAGAGACCTCCCCAACAGAAGGGACTTTTTGTTATTTCTTTATATTTTCTTTATGTATTTTACTTATAAAGAACAAACATTGTCAACAGATTTAATTTACTAAATCTCCTTATAGGTGCTGGCTCTAAAATAAAGCCACCAATCTAGCAAGTCCTACCCTATATATCAGAACCTGAGAACACCAGAACTTCAATCAACGCCTTCTGAAAAACACAAAATGAAGAAAAAGAAAAACTGCAATAACACAAAATCCCAATCAGAACACCTGGAGAAAATGACTCAAGCAAACTAACATTATCGATACGAACTTCAATTTTCATTTCTATTTTGATTATAGTTCTTCATCTTTTTACAACTATCACAGTTCGAGGATTCACTGTCAGATTATAGTAAACTTCCTTTACGTGAAAGGACTTTCTAATTATTCAGTTTGATTATGGGCAGAACCCCTTATTTTTGAATCTCCACATGAACCTGATTCCTTTTCGAATTCTAAATGGTTCTGTGACCTCTCCCTTATATGTATTTTACAAATAAAGGACCTAAATTTCAAGCAACGTCGCCTCACATATGTAACTTCCTTTACGGTATGGATTTCTTTCTCATTTTAAGTTTGGATTATGGGCAGAAATTCATTTTTTGAATTCCCACTACGAACTTGGATTCCTTTTCGAATTCTAAATGGTTCAGTGACCTCTCCCTTTTATGTATGAAGAAAATTTTCAAATAAAGAACCTAAACTTCAAGCAACTTCTTCTCTACATATGTCAAGCAATGTTTCTCTCGTAACTAGCAACTTGAAAACCTACGCCTGCATTGTCACCATGGATACGTTAGAACTGCCTTATACTGGGACCTTTCCTTACGAACGGCTCGATCAATGTGGGCCTATTTAACTAGTAATAATTCAATTGTTTCATATCAATAATTATTAGTGTACAACATTTTTGTGTACTTTATGTATTTAAATGTTGTATGCTTATTATATCAACGATTACAATCAAATACAGTTTGTGCTTAAATGCAACTCTTTATTTTCATATATGAAGTATGCACGAAAAGTGAAAGTATTTCCAAGATAAATGCGAAACGGTTAAACACCCAATTGATTTATCCAGCGGTCAATG
>JABUQX010117300.1:0-15278 GCA_015478945.1 Trachelipus rathkii | reverse complement strand
ACCCAACACACACACACACACACACACACACACACACACACACACACACACACACACACACACATTTTATTATTACACAAAGATAAGTGCAACACACATTATTACACACACACACACACACACACACACATTCACACACACACACACACATAATATATATATATTAGCCAATGAATCCACAGTTTAACATACATGGATGGCTCCTTAAGATGTCTCTACAAACAAAGATTTAATCTCTGCTGGAAAGAGGTGAAAATCTAGATTATGAAGACCTCACAATTAAATCTCTCTTTTTAAGAGGTTAAATAAACTTTTTTTGAAGTTTTATTTTATTTTAAAATATATATATATATATATATATATATATATATATATATATATATATATATATATATATATATATATATATATATATATATATATATATATATGAGGAGATATATATATATATAGTAATTACATGAGGAGTACCATTTTTGTAAATAATTTAAATTTGATTTGAAAGAGAATAGAAATAAATTTTGATTAGAGAATGAGTGTTTTTTTTTTTTCAAATTAATAATACTCGTATGTCATTAAACATAAATCGAATTTATAATTCCAAAAAAATAGTAAAACGATTTTCAAAAATAATTTTTCATAAACCAAAATGCTCTTTTCCTCATTTCATCATTCATTATTACGTATCTCTTTGTAACAAGAAAAATAACAGAAACTTTAATTCTGTCATAGAGAACAGTATCTAATGTTGTACAAGTAGCAGCATTCACTCTATATACAGAGCGACAAACAATGCATATAACTTTATTCACTCCGTATACAGAACGGCAATCCTCACTGTGTTTCTAGATTAAGTTGATTGAGGAAAATATTATGGTATCTTCAGTGAATGAAGATTTTGAATATATTACTCGCTTGGTAGTTTTTTAACATGTTATATCGGACTGAAGAGAATTGTTGATAGCAAGAAATAGGAAAAATTTCTTAAATATACAAATATTCTTCTTGTAAGAGTGTTGTTTTATTAAAGAATTTTCAACAAAGTAATGTCATTTTATAGAGAATATTTTCCTAAAAATATTTTTTTGACAAAAGAATTTATTATAAATACAGAATTTAAGATTAAAATTGCAACTCTATCACCATTAACACCACCCCCTAAATTTGACAGCTGAATCCAAGCCCACATTTAAATATTATTTTAAATTTAACAAGATAAATCACCATCTTACAATAATATAATCAAATTAAATTTACCTTTCAGGTATTGATTGATCCATCCACCAATCGTGCTTATGGGGTTCGGTTCTTCAGGTATGGTGAATATCATGACGTTCTTGCAAGGAAGGAAGTGATATTGTCTGCAGGCGCCATTAATTCACCGCTGATTCTTATGCTCGAATAGGTCACCATCTCAACAGGCATAATTAAGCATATTACACACACATATTACACATACACATACACATATACAGACAAAGAACATATATATATATATATATATATACACCTGTACACATATACATATATATGCCTAGATATATATAATACTTAATTTTATTAATATCACTATTGCTTTAATATTGATCAAGGTTATTTTTAATATTAATATAATATTAATATTAATACATTATTAATATTAATATTAATATTAATATTAATATTAATATAATATTTATATTAATACACATAATATTATTATTAATATTTACTAATACACATACATACACACACACATAATACACACACACACCCACATAAATTTTACCTAATTCTTAATTTAAAATTTTATTAAATTTCACTATTGCTGTTAAATTGATTAAATTTCTAAATTTAAATTTTATCAATTTAAATTTAAATTTAAATTTAAATTTAATTTTAATTTAATTTTAAATTTTATTATATTCAATTTATAATCTTATTAATATATTCAATTTTAATATATTTTCATTAATGTTAATTTTAATAATGTTAATTTTAATTTTTTTTAATTTAATTTTTATTTAACTCTACTTGAATCTAATTTTAATTTAATTTAATTTTTAATTAACTTAAATTTAATTAAATTTAATAAATTTTTTCTTAATTTAATTTTCAATTTTAATATTATTATTACTATTATTATTATTCTTTTTATAATTAACACATTTTATTATTACACATTATTATTATTATTATTATTATTATTATTATTATTATTATTATTATTATTATTATTTATTATTATTATTATTATTATTTGATATTATTATTTTGTTATTAATAAGAAGTTATTGTTAATATTATTATTATAATTTTATTATTGCATTATTATTATTATTATTATTATTATTATTATTATTATTATTATTATTATTATTATTATTATTATTATTATTATTATTATTATTATTATTATTATTATTATTATTATTATTATTATTATATTAAAGTTTTATGAGGTTTAGATAAACAGAAAAAAAAATGAAATATACGCTTCCTTGAAAAGAAAAGTCATTTCAATTATGATTGAGGGATATCCCTCTTTCCGAAGCAATAGGTATTCAAATTGAAATTATTGCGATAGCTCCTTCTACCATCTGCAAGTATGGGTGGCGCAATGCTCTTGCCCTATCAATCGTCGAGAAAGGCTCAGGCTAACTTCCTCCCTCAGTAGTAAAAGTTGATATCGTAAATAGCCATGATAACGTAACTTGTACTGCAAAAAAGAAAAAAGAAAAAAAGAAAACAATCGGTCACTGTTTTAGAAGGTGTTTTAAATAAAATGAAGCAATGATATTGTTTTGCTGAAGTTAAGAGGTGTCTGCAATCTCGGTGTGGTATGATTTTAAACTATGGTTAAAAAGATAGATACCTAAAAACTAATACAATCTGGAGCAAGGGAGAAATATTTAAATAAGAATACCAAAGAATTGTATCTTAAATAACATCTGAAATAGTGTTTTTTTTTAATGTTGTACCAATTTTCGTACTCAGATTCGGGTACTTTAATTTCTCTGTTTCGATCCATCTTTCAAAAATTAGTTAGAGTCACCTTGGGAGCAGAATCGATAAATACTTGAAGCGAGAAAGAATATTTCTTTCTAAATTCTTAGTCAAATAAGAGTCGTATCATCTCACAACTGATACCGAACAATGTTTACTGTTAAAATTTTCAGTCAATAACGAATTAATAGAACTGCGATTTAGTTCACCAAGAAGATCGATTTCACATATTTATTTTACTACACATATAAATTTTTTTGAAATTAATGGATATGAGGTGGGTGGGTTGTTATTCACTATACAGCAAAAATTTAATTAATTATATAGTTCTGACACAATGTATGTGTCTACAATTACAAGTGATGTTTGCTCAGTCACATACAAAGTGTTGCATGAGTTTTATCACTCATTAAAAAAATTAAGCTAACAACTGACAAAAACAATGTTAGCTTTATGAAGTTTGGTTTACGGAAATAAAACAAATAAATTGTTGATAATATAAATATCATAAGATAAGATCGATCTTTCTATATTGATTTTCCCATCAGAAAGGAAGTGGTTTTTTGATAAATTTGATAAAAACAGAATTATTATTTATTATTATTACTTTATCAGTTTCTTAATATTGACCATTATTATTATTATTGTTACTGTTATCACTTTATCAGTAATTCTTTTCAGCGTTTGTTTAATATTATTTTAATGTTATTACTGGTGTCATTGTTTATTAATAATATTTGTAGACCCGCTGATGGGCCAAGGTTATACCGAAGTGCTGTCATACGAAATAAATTTTTCATTAGTAAGAAGACCGAGATAGACAATGAAAATGTTGCAACTTGAAGCTGCAAATGCAACATTTGCAGCATTTTGCCGCATCCGGTCTTTGACACTTGACGAGTCAAGGTTCGTGGTTTCTAAAGTCGGTGAGACCGTTTTTGTGGTCTGGAAGACAATTTTCGGAGTTTTTGAACCTGAACTCAGTGTCTTAGCCCAACAAGAGGGGCTTTTAGGCACCTTGAAAGTTTCAAATGATAATTAGACCATTTCTGATGATTCCAATCGATTATTGATGTGTTTTGCCCCAAAATCAATATTCAAATCGTTTTCTACGCCCTCTGAAAGGCTTCATAAATTGAAAAACAATCGAAATAAAATTCTATAGTTTTATTTAATTTTTAATCGGTTGTATTATCAAATACATAGGACGGACGGAAACACGTTCATACGCACACATGTACATCTTGTTATGAATACACTTTCACTTACACAAATGTGCACATGCACATGTTCATATTCTATTTTATTTTATTTTACTTTAATTGTTCTTCAATAACATACATACATGCATACATACACACATGTGCACACACACATGTACCCACTTATTTCCCCCTCAGATTAGGGAATTAAAGATATCGCTTAAACCTCAAACATTGTACCCCTACTTCAGATAGTATCACCTCGTCGGAGCCGAGGTTTCAAGCACCTGCAACCTCGGAGGGGGTGATGGGCCCAAAAGCAGGGTATTGGCAATGACCAGATGGGAGAAAGCTAAAATTTAACTTGAAAACATGAGTCGGAGCATGAGTTGGCCCTTGAGCCGGAGCCGGAGCCGGAGCCGGAGCCGGAGCCGGAGCCGGAGCCGGAGCCGGAGCCGGAGCCGGAGCCGGAGCCGGGTCTGGGAACGAGCATATAATAAGACATGTAAGGTATCTTTTTATATGTTTATGGAAACGTAGAACCTGATTTTGAGAGTTTCAAATTCCAAGAGGGTATTTGAGCACTCCCGGGTGGAAGTCACAGAAGAAAAAATGACCAAAAATGGTAAATGAAAGGGGAGATTATTAGAGGATGCTGAAGGAAAGATGACGTAAAGGAATCAGAATTGGTAGAACCCTACATGAGGTTGGGCGGAACCTCAAAATTAGCGTTTAACCCATAAATATGAGGTTTTAACCGTAAAAAATGAAATATTTATGGGATATTTAGCTAATAATAAATAATGAACACAATAGGGGTTTACTTTGTATATTATATGGCTCCCATTAGCTTGTTAATTATAACGACTCTTTACTAATAATTTTATAACCATAATTCTTTCTGCCTATCTTCCTTAATACATTAATTATCGAAGCTAAACCAACCTTAACTTTTCTTAGCATACTATTCTAACACAAACATACACACACACGCACATAGCTTCTACCAATCTTTCCTAATACCTTGTCTATCTTACCATAGTCAAACAGGGGCTTAAAACCTCGACTCTGACGAGGTGAAGCTTCCTGTGGTAGGAGTACCAAGTTTGAGGGTAATACTATATCTACAAATTCCCTAAATTGAGGGGAAGTAAATGTATGTATGTATGTATGTGTATGTATGTATGTATTTGTATGTAGTATGTATTAGTATGTATGTAATGTATGTAGGTATGTATTTAATTATTTAGATATGTATTGTATATTTATGTGTATTATTATGTATTAAGCAACGGAAAGCATCCTTTTGGAATTGGTGTAGTATTAATGTATTATGTTGTATGTAGGATGTATTAGTTAGATTAGTATGTATGTATTATGTAGTATGTATTATGATATTATGTATATGTATTATGTATATATGTATATATGATATATTATATATTATTATGTATGATGTATGTATATGTTGTATGTATGTAGTATGTATTATGTATGTAGTATGTATGTATGTATGTAGAGTATGTATGTATGTATATGTATGTAGTATGTTATTTAAGACTAATAAAACAAATTAATTAAATAAGATATGTACATTTCCATGTGCGTATGTGAACGTGTGTACGTAATAAGGTGTACATTTACTGCATCTGAACGTGTACGTTTCTGTCAGTCCAGGGTGCTTGATACTACAACCTAAAAATTAAGTAAAATGTATTTTCTTTTGATATGTTTCTTTAAAAGTTTAGAGGTCGTAGGAACATTGGCGTGTCAAGTATGAAAAACCGAATTTGCAAAAAGTATTTCCGCGGCAGCAACTTTCGGCTGCAACATTTTCGATGTCAATCACGAAAATCTTACTACTGGCGAGGCGTTTTCGGCGAAATGTTTATTGACACATATATTATATTTATGCAAAAAATATAATACTGAATTTTTTCCGCAATATTAACGATCACCCCTGTTTAAATACTATAATATATATATTATATATAATATATTATAAATATTAATAATATATATATATATATATTATATATTTAGATATAATATAATATATATATAATATATATTCAATAAAGAATATATATATTATATAAATCATTCTTGCAAAAAGCTATCCTTGTTTTTCTTTTTTCGGAAAAAAAAAAGAAGATCGATTTAAGGCATATTTAATGAGAATTCTTTATTCTTCTATAATAATGCCTTTTACAGAATCAACTTGCTAAAGCTTCCTCGGTTTCAATCTTTCAGAGCCTTCCATTTTCACATGATGTGTGGCTTCCACCAGCTGCCTACTTTGTGCACAATTGAAGGCCAACAACTCTGCTTACAATGTGACTTATATCGTATCAAAAAGTTAATAATTATATTGAATCGATATTGTAATATTGCTCGTTTGTCTACTTTGTGCTGATAAAATTTACCAGAAGACCAATTTTGGTTAAACAGATTAGGGAGTTCTCTATTTCTACCTAACCTCTTTAAAATGTATACTGACAACTTTGTATTTATTCTAACACCAATATAAAACAATTCAGTATGAACAAAAATTAAATAAAAAAAACGTTTTATTATTATATATTATTATTATTATTATTATTATTATTATTATTATTATTATTATTATTATTATTATTATTATTATTATTATTATTATTATTATTATTATTATTATTATTATTATTATTATTATTATTATTATTAGTAGTAGTAGTAGTAGTAATATCAATAGTAGTAGTAGTAGTAGTTATATATTATTTTTTTTTTATTATTGGATTAATTCTGCATTTCTCTGGAAAATGATGGAATGGGTTTTTTAAACTCCAAATTTCAAGATCCTAGAGATTCCTATCCAGACCTTCAACTTGTTTTATTGTCTACATATAGAGCTCCTAAAAAAGGGAGGGCGAATATATTTCGGTTTAGTGATGAGGTATAGAAAAATCATTTCTTAAATTAATTTTTTTTTCATAGATATAAGGAAATTATTTTTATTTAGAATAGCATATCCAAATTTGTAGTTTTTTTCCTAAAGCTCAAATATGTTTAATATCTTTGAAAGGACTCAAGGTTCAGTCCAATTGGATTCTAAACTTATGGTTTATTTTACAATGCAAAGTTTATTTGTGAATTAACTTTATTTACAGTTAATAGGTGAATTTATTTTCTGTTACACTAATTTTTAGTATTTCTTTCCTTTTAAACAATTTGAATTAAAATAAACTGGGAATATAAATGATAAATATATTGATGGTAAAGAAGAGAAATCCATAGTATTCTTAAAATATTTTAGAGACAAAAATTGAAGTAGATAGAATATATATTTTAACAACTATATATAACTATCACATGGTGAAGAGAATATTTATGATTTGCTTTTTATTTGTGATGATAAAATCGACAATCTTTTAACGTTACAATAACAGAGAATTTAGATGCCCTCGTGGAAGCTTTGCCATTAGGATAACGGTCGGAGGAATATACGCGAGAGGAAAAGCGTCACGGACAGTAATTCAAAGGAAACTGACCGGTGCAGATTATTAGACGGAAGTGTTTGTCAAGAGTTGGGCAAAATCACCAGGAGAGAGAGAGATGAAATAATATATAGAAAAGAGATATATATACCATAACGACTCTGATCACTAAAAGAAAAAAAAAGCTATTAACATCTTTTGCAGAGTCAAAAGAGAGTAGATATAATAATATAAAGAATAGAGAAAAGAAAATAGAGATAGATATAGAGACCATTAAAGTGCGAGCAGATAAATGGTGGGGGTGTGCAACCGTTGAGCCATATATTTACCTAGGAGATGAGGACTTTAATCTAAAGAAGAAGGTGGTATACAGAAAAGATGGAAAGGGAAATATAGAATTGAATAATGGAATGAATGAAAGGTGAGCCCAATAATAGACTAACACCCTGGCGAATGGCTAAGAATCGTGGGGAAGATATACGATAAGTAACCAACAGGGAAAACAAACTTTTTTTGGCGTGAAGGGAACAGGTAGGAGGAGTTATTGATGCAGGAGAGTGGACGCTAACTAATACAAGATGGGATAACAAGAGTGAAAAGCCTATCAAAGGGAAGTGGAGAACGGTTAAAAAAAGAAAGTGAGAGAGTGAGAGGGGTTGGAGAGAGTACAGTAATGTATATACTTTCAGTAGTATGAGTAAAGTAACAACGGTTATTATAGATATTTGTATATTATCTATCAGAAAATCCCCAAGGCAGCAATACTACCTACAGTACTTTCCTCTACATCTTTTAGATCATAAGTATTCTTGTGACAGTTCAAATACTGAAATAGAACAAACATGCGACGACGTTAACACTAGCCATGATAACTCTTGTGTAAATGTTCCTACTCTTCCTTGTGAAACTCTCTTATAGAGATTCCAAAGCAGTCGTTAACTATGCTTCACTGATGGCAATTACATTATCCTTACCAGCTTATTGCAGAATGTCTGTGCCGGGAAAGGCGTCATAATCAAGCAAAAGTCCCAAGAAGATTCATCTCTGGTTCTAGATATGTGGTGCGCTTTGGAATTTCTCTTGCAGCCATAAGGGATAGTGTTATTTATAATCCATTGAATGAGGTTCCTATTATTTCAATATTAAAAGTAGATGGAGATATTGAATGCTCTTGACATGATAAAAGAATACACTCCATTTGATTTGAAATCTAATATGTTATGTGTGGAGCTAATATAACTCAGTGATATATAAGTTGATAATCCTTAATATACACCGTATATTGTACTAACGTAAAATTATAAAAAAAGGAAAAATGCTTTATACTGTGTAAAATATTCTTATCTAAATGCTCCTTATTCCGCCTAATTTGAAATGATTAATTTAAATATTATTTTCTATCGATTTAATTTTCACCAAATCTTATGTTTTTATTCCAGTTATTTCATAATTCAAGGTGATAAGGCTGAAGATAATCTTTTTAATAAGATAGTATAGTATATGAAGTTGATGGATAAGGATAATGGACATAGGATATCATCTAATCTGCTGTGCTGAGATATCATGTTTTCTTTTACGGCCACTATTTTAGGTACCTCTTGAGATTCAGATTATATTTCTATTTATATACTTTATAATTTATTATTGGTATTTTATGATTCTTCGAAGATGGTAATCCAGTAATAGGTTTATGTTTAGTCTTATAAATATATGTAACCTTTCTTCTGGGTTTTACACTGTACCTAGATAAAGGTATATGTATATTCGTCGAATAGGTCAGCACAATATAGTTCATCACTTACTCTACTTGTTATGGCCTCTATTCAAGGAGTGATAACTTCTGTATCTATAGAGGTAGTTAGCTAATTAGGATCACGTAGGTACGTAAGGAAGGTGAGCTTAATGAATAAATTGCATGTTTAGAGTCAATCCTTCTAAGTTATATATAATATATAGAGATTAAATAATGTAATAATAAATATAATATATATTTAGGATATAATATATGATATGTATATAATATATAATAGATAAAGATATAAAGGTAGGAATTAGATTAATATATGATATATATATTATTATATAGATCTTATATATTATATAGATAATATAATTATAATTATATTTAAAGATATATAGAATAGAAATATATATTATATATATATATAAATAGATGATTATAATTAATATAATAATTATAGTATATATTATATAATATATTATATATTATTAGTGAATATTATTAGATAATGCTTAAATAATAAAAGGGTCTAGAACAGTGGATAAATGTGAGTATACTTCATTCTCGGCTCCAGGAAGAGACTTCCAGCGATCTACGTCCTGTGGTCTGTGCGAAAAATATAAATATTTACAGTTTCTCGTGAGGTGAACATCCGGTTGCCACATGAGTGCCGTTCGTGTCGTCAAATGACTCTGCTCCTCTGGTTGATGTGGAGGTGTCATTCCTGATAATATATATATAAGTTAACTGTTATAAATAAATAAAAATAATAATAAATGAGGAAATAAATGAAGGTTTATATTCGAAATTATATATATAATAATATAACTAGGGTATGTAAGTTACATGCTCTCACGTGTACGCCGATATTAAAATAGGTTTATGACATATGACGCAGTTAAGGCTATAAATCGTACCCTCATATAATCTGGAGGGAAGTCATATCTCTCATCTCTAAATTAACACTGAGTGTGGTACCATTGACTTTTCTTGGTCGAGGATGTGTATCTTGTGATTGTGCAAGAAAAGCAGACGATGGATATCATCTAACAGGAAATACATTTGGGGTTAGAGAAGATAGTCTTGTTCGCGCATAGTGTATGAACTATGTGTGATCGATTTTTAGTTACAATGTCACCAGAAAGTTTTCGCTAAGAATACCTATGTTTGCGTTTGGACATCGGGATTGATCCATAAAGGTAGGTCAGTCAAAATACATAGACATCGATTGAAAACTCTAGATTAGTTACTTTAGTGAGAGTACACAGGGTTTTACAATATGATTATCGATAAGAATAATAAATAATGATGACAAGCATCTTATCGTCTCTTATTAGCAAATGTTTTTACAAATATTACTATTCTACTCTTTTACTCAATTTCAACACCACAATGATGGTCATTTACGTTAGTATATAACGCATAAAAGCATATACATGTAGTACAATTGTCATACAGTCTACACTAAATAAGAAACAAAAAATTTGACCATATCTACTAGAATGTGGTCTTCTAGTAAACGTTCAAGAGTTTTTTGGAAGGCATTTCCGGTGACCTCTGTACATCCCTAAAATTATATGTGGTTCTCTGACAGTGGATTAGCAATTTTTGAGATATTGTTTTGCTGAATAGCTTCACCTTGTGTTAATTCTCCATTTCACCAACAACAGTGTGTCATATACGTCTGTATGATGTGCACTAGTTTCCAATGGATGTCCAACATAGTCGCTCTCGAAATGAATTATCTGTCTTCGGTCCTATATGCGAGAAGAAGTCTCACCAATTAAAATTACTACTTCATATATTCTCTTTGGTCTGAAGAAGTGAGTGACTAGAAATGTATTGTGGCTCTAATATTAACTTCAATGTAGAACTGTATTTCAGACGTGATATAGTTTTTTTCTTTGATAATGGCTGTAACGATTATGGTATTGTAATATTACAAGCTGCTGGCAGTTAGTACTGTTCGCGTACGCGAACTACTACTCACAAACGGAGAAGTGAAATTTTTTCGACCTTATGGGTCACAGATCGAAACAAAAGAAAAAGATCGCAACAATCTCGGAGAAGGAGTATAGTTATCATCGTGCCCGAACATCTAGCGCTCTCTCTCAGGGGTGAGCTTAGCGATAAAAGAATCATTGTGATATTACGTACATCGAGGAGAAAGAAATAATTTGATATGCAATTAGGTGACAGGTATGAGCTGGGCTACCAAGCAATATGCTGTATAAAAAAAGTGAGGAACACATAATGAGGCCTGGGCTTGTGTTGAAAATTATCTAAGAATCCTGCTCTCAGCAATTTATGTGATACTTCATAGGTATAGCTTTTACAACTACATTATGTTTGGAAAAAACGCATCGTGCACAACCCATGAAGTGCTTTGTGCTACCCTCGCAGTAAGGTTGGAACTTAAAGCACAAGAAGACTTCGGAGTGAGCTTACTGTTAATTTACTATTTTCAGCTCTAAATATAGAACAAATGGGGGCACATTATCTCGACATAGAAGTGAGTGCACTTGAAGCCACGAGATGAACAGGTCGTCCCTTATAGAGAAATTCCTGTCAGTATGATCCTACGTAAGTTGTGAGGCGATGTCTACAGCCCCAATATTTTGACAGCCAAGAATATGCATTCATTGTATCTAGAAAAGATATATAGTTCTTAATTGGTAGCATTAATTATTTTACGATTATGAATAATTCTTTACCTATATACAATTGTTAATTTTCTAAAATATCCACAAATTTATTCAACAATTGAAAATATTGCTCACGATTTCTCTCAGTAGTTGTAGTAGTTCTCCCTCACTATTGTATTCAAATCTTTGTAATTAGTAATTTTTAATAGGATAATAAGAATTATACTTATTATATATTATTATATATAAGATATAATTAATTATATTAATATATATAATTATATATATATAGGATAATATATTATTATAATATAATATAGATATTTTAATATAGTAGTATATTAATATATATTTAATTATATATATATATATAATAATTAATATTGTATAATATATATTAATATTATATATATATAATATATATTAATTATTATATAATAATATAATATATAAAAGAAATTATATAATATATATATATATATATATATATATATTATTATTATATATAATTTAGTATAATAAGCATTATATTTAAAAAGTTATTGAGTATAATTGTTTTACATTATACAGTGATTAATTATAATGATGTTAACATTCTTTAGATATATTATTAATAGTATAAAAATTAATTTTTTTTATAACATGTGTTTTTCATTGAAAAGAAATAGGCATAAAAATGATTTGAGTACTATTTAGTTAATATTATATTATAATGTATTGACTAATCTGAATCCCTATAATACTACTTAACGTCCTCCACATTCAGAGTCGTTTACCTTATCAAATACAGTTCTACGATAAGCTTAAGAAGGTGTCTTGTGTTCTCTCTCTCTTGTTATATGGATTCATTCTGCTATGCACTATCTCGCTGGAAATATGTAGCTCTCAAAACAGAAGTCAATAAAATACCAAAGTCAATATTGCAGGTAAGGGAAGAACATTCTATTTTTAGCACATATATCCCAATCAGATAGATATTTAAGGTTCAAAAGTTACCTGAATTTATTTCCGAAAGAAGATATATGTGATTTTTGAGACACTCCTGTAATGTATTTTTAAAAATATTATAACCAAACCTACAAAATAATAGAGGATATTTAAGTTTAAAACCCTCTTATTATAGTATTTTGATATTCTATCAGTAATGTCTTACAAATTTGTTGATCGTTTAATAAATATATCAAATCTACTATTTGAATCAAACTACCACGATCATCCTAATTAACTCTTGGATTGGATGAAGCTGGTGCGTAATTCCCTATATTATTAATATTCTACATTTTCTTATCACTTAAATATTATATTTATCCTGAACATATAAAATAACAGCAAAGGATACTGTACCTTATAATTAATTTATATCACCTTAATACAAAGATCAGCAAGATGTCCAACAATACCAGTCTACCAATAAGGATATTACCAATATGGATAGAACCTCCCTACTTAAAATATTACCTCTAATAAGTGATAAATTTTGCATATTAACATCCTGGTATCCAAAACTTAATATTGTACTCCACTCTGTTACAACCCAGAGATATAAGTATTCTACTAAGTAAAACGATATAGGTGGTTTGTTGAACTTTCCTGGTAGTATACATATTAAGCGACCTGCAAAATTATAAAAAAGTTTCAAAAGATTAGAAGTGTTGAATGGCATTACAGCAATAGTATTAACTGCAAAAAAATGTTTAATGGAGTAGTACTCTAAATCTGCATTTTTCAGTATTATAATCAACATATAGTTTTATCCGCTTTTGTTTACACCTTTTTGCTTTATAGTATAATTATTCAAGCCTACATTATGTTAGTATGATTTTAACAGTTTAGTATCATATTCGTTTGCTCACACACCAAAAGGATATGATATCTGATATAATTCATCTGTTTTCATTCACCGGTGCATATCATTTTTATAACTATTTATTAGTTACATTTATTTTATATTAAGATATATATAATATAAACTATAGCTCTCTGCATATCGTGCTCTTATATTACACCACGATCGGTTGCGAGGAAGTTGTCTGAGGCGTATTACAAGAGGCTTGTCATGCTGGATTTTGGTTGTATGTATCGGATAGGTATTATCTTATCTTGTCCTCAAGGTATATGTGTCCCCCAAAGTACGATGTTATGGAACTGGACTGCCAATTAGGAAAACTTTTGAGATATTTGAGAGGTGAATTTGTTATGTATTTTATTTTTTGTTTATTGATACTGTTTTTGTTTCAGACTTTTTCGATATGTTGAAAATGAAGTAAAAGTAATTGTAAATGGGTTAAAAGCTAAAAATTAATAAATATATTGTTAAATTATATGAATAGAAGTTCAAGTAAATGAAAAATTTGGGATATTTTCTTAAAAGGTAATTAGAAAATTTAACTTCACCTGGAATTCTATTAAAATTATTAAAAAAGTATATTCTTTAGCTATTACAATTTTATGAATAGTGAAAATAAAATATCTCTATATATATATTCAATATTCAAAAATTTTATTGATAATTAAAAGTTTAAAAAAATAATTCTACAAATTAAATATCGTAATTAGAATTTAATATATATACCACATTTAACTCACCCCGCATGATTTCCTATAAAAATTAATAATACTTATACTCTCAAATAAACAAAAATAGCATTTCCATCTCTTGAAGTGGTGACTTGATACTGACTAGATTGACATGTACCCCCACATATTACGAGTTACATATTTAAGATCTATTGAACGTATATATCTACTCTAATTCGAGCTTATATAATATAATAATTACAATTAGAATAAACCAAGGGATGACCAATACATTAAAAAGATTCACTCACAATTGAGCTATATAGGACAATAACCTCATTCCTTTATTTGTATAAAACTACGTTATCACTTCTAGCCTTATAGGTATTATAGGTACCCGCAATATATAATCAATCACATTATAGCTCAGAAATAGAAACTGATATACAGTAAATAAAAGACACCAACGATTATAATAGCCAGCTGGCCTTTCCGTATCCTAACCTAGGTCTCAACCTCTTTACTAATCAAAATTCAAATGAATCCCTCCCAAAAAAAAATCGTAATTCATATTTTGCGACATGATAGGGCTTATTAGTGAATATTAAGTAAATTCTTCTGCTAAATAGAAATCGTCAGACCCTACTACATGATATTAGCATTGCCATAACAAACCACTTTCTGCACCGTAAAATTAGGAATAAAAAATAAC
>JABUQX010117299.1:0-47094 GCA_015478945.1 Trachelipus rathkii | reverse complement strand
CTCTCCCAGTAGGCTCAGTGATCCTGAATGAGAATCCAAAAGAAACGATGGATAAAACTGTTGATGAAGTTGAAGATGACTTTTCCAGAGAAAGTCATTACCTACAATGTGGTAAAGGCATCAGCGGAAACACTCATATTGCAGGTGACCATTATGGATCAGCCGCCAATGGAACCAATAACTGGATACAGGAGCTGAAGTTAACCTTATATCAGCCAGTTGTTTTCATTTGTTGAACAAGAAAAACTGTCCCCTATTACCCACCGCTTAGGGTGTGACTGGTATAGGAAGTGTGAGGTTCCCAGTACTGGGAGAAAGTGAATCATCGCTTTGAAAGTTGGTCTACCCAGTACGTCTGAAGCCAGTCGCTTTGTCATAAATCAGGATCAGTCACAGTTATGACATGTTATGGTATGATCTTTTGAACAGGAACGATTGCTGGCTGATCTGTACAATCGGCGAGTTGTGAATAAGACGCGGAAATCATGTGCACGGTAGCAGTGGAGTGCAGAAGGAAGTCTAGATGAGGAGCAGGCATGCTCACTTGTGGAGACGGTAACCATAGAGCCTAAGCAATGTGCCATCATCGAAATCCAACATGATGGGAGGCTTTCTCCAGGAAAGATGGTGCTGGTAGAAGCTGATCCTGACTTGCATAAAAGCATTAAGGTACAACCGGCCTTGGTCAATTTTGTTGAAAACAAAACACTAGTAATCGCCCAAAACCATGGTGAATTCCCACGAAAATTGAAAAAAGGAATAAAAATAGCCAGAGTAGAATTAGTGACCCTGGAGGATCCAGCGGTTCACATTGTTGAATTGACTGAGAAAAGCCCAAATGAATACAGTGAGTGGACCCGAAACCTTAATAAGCTTCCGACTAGACGAAGCTGAATCACTGCAGCCCACAGGTGAAGTAATCAACTTTTGGACAAACTATCATCTGGCCTTGAATTTGGGAGATTTCAGACGTGGGGTGACCAAGTAATAATACTACAGAATAGAAAACTTGACTGGGACCCTGTTCAGTGCCGTCGGCGTCTACAAGGCCTATCCTCGGGAGATAGAGGAAATTGTCACAAATTAGAGGAAACAGGATATACGCGAAGCAATCCGCTATTCATCCGTTGTCCCTATTCGTAAGAGGACGGATCGATAGATAATGTGTAGTGATTATCGGAGCTTAACAAATACAAAGGGAGATAGTTGACTCAACCGGTGATTAATCTCAAATATCGGTAAAGATAAATATTTCACCAAAATCGACATTAGTAAAGAATATTGGTAAATTCCTACGGTCAAAAAAGACATATGCAAAAGACAGCATTCACTACATCATTGTCCCCTTGGGATTCTCGCGCATGCCGTTTGGCGTAAAGAAAGCCTGCTACTTTCAGCGTGATGCGTTGCTTTAGCTCCATAGTCCCTGAATGAATGTATGGTATTACCTGATGATGTCTTTATCATATAAAAACTTCTTGAAGAACTTTAGCATCCTGGAAAAGGTATTTTGGCAGCCTCCAAGATACGGTTTAACATGAAGCAGGATTGTCTTTATTTAGACCCACAGAGGTAAAATACTTAGAGTCAAAAAGTCTCAGAAAGGGATTTCCACTGGAATACAACTTACAGGAGTATTGTGCGTTTCCGTCCCACTACCTGATTCGAAGTTGCGGCAGTTTTTGGCATGATCAACTTTAATGACGTCACATCGCCCATTGCTCCGAGATTGCTAAACCTCTTTTCGATTTACTTAGCAAGAAGACCTTGAAGTAGCCCTGTCAGAAAGCTTTTGAAGCCCTGAAAGCCGCGCTTGTGACCCCACAATTGCTGTCTTATCCCGATCGAACAGAAGGGCATCCCCTCTCTTGTTGTATGTCGATGCCTCAGATATCGGGCCGAAGCGGTGTATTGCTCAGGACCATCTGAGAGAAGAACGTCCAAATGCTTCATCTCGACCACTATTTAATAGTGACAACGTTACAGACTACAGAGAGGGAGGTAGCCGCATACGATGGGCCTTGCGAGGCTAAAGCATTTCTTGTATGGAATAAAGTGTCATCTTCACGACACAGCCTTATTTTCTTCATATAATGCATTGGTGAATGCCAGAGTAGCCGATTCTGGAAAGATAATGATTATTGACTATGAGTGCGTTACTTCCGCAACAAATTATTGCGATGCAATTGTCTCGATCACAATGGCGAGTCTTCGTAGCCTCGGAGCTAGTATAACAAATACAAGTTCCTGAGGATCTTCAGAATTGAAGATGCCTGAGAGGGGACTCCATTTTCAGCTTTCTCGGTTGGATATATGGCACCCCTGAAAGCATCTTTAAGATTAAGAAAGAGTTGTCCAGAACTCGTGCATCGAATTTAAGTACCCGATTACCTATGGGAAAATGCAAACCATTTAATCGGGGATTACAGCTGTGCGATACCGGCCAATTCCTCTCACAATCAATCCTGGCTTTTGCAGCTTGGTATCAATGTCAATTCTTCTTTAATTATTGGGTTATTCACGCCTGAAAGTTTGGTGAGGAACAGCCAGAAATTTGTATCTTTGTGTGAGGAGGTATTACATTAGATCTCTTGTTCCATTACTACTGAGGCGAAGAAGTTATAATTGAGGTTGCTGTAGTGTCTTCTGAACGACTTCAATGAGAGGTCTTGCTGGATGAAATCAGTGGATGAAGTGGAGCACTCCTACAGAGGTCGGTTCGCACTTGCGTAAAAATTTACGCCAATAACACAATCGTGGGGAGGTTGGAGACGGCTATCGATAATCCATACATAGTTTTGGACTCTGACGACATTCTGGATCCAATAGAAATAGCTAACGATGATCTTGCGATTCTGACCCAATATTACGTCGATTGAAGAAAGCTATAGTTAGAAATTTGACTATAGTGGCCTAAACCTTTGCAAGAAGTTTTCAGAAGTACATCTATTAAGAATAATCGTATACGGTTCCCATGAGAGTATTGCTTGATTGTCCACACAATATTGACCATGGTAAGCTATAAACCTCACTGATGTTTGCGACTTGGGAAGTATCCAAATTATATTCCTTGCTTATACAAACAATTTGGCATCCAAAGATAAATATCATTTGCGATTCATAGGTAAATCAATGCAAGCTTTTAAGATATCGAACATCTGTATGTAACCCCTACGTTGAAATATGTCCAACCGTCGCGGCCCGTTTGAACTGTAGAGATGATCTAATCAGTTACCCTTGCTCAACCCAGAATAAATTATGCTTGGTGTTGATAACCACTTTCACTAATGGGTTGGCGGGGCCATTCATAAGGCAAAGACCAGCATAATGATGGCCAATGCTTTTTCTAACATGAGATTAATTGTCCTTCCTTACAAAGATCCAGAGGACTTCCTAACGGTAATGGAAATGAAGTATATTGTCCTGAATTTTGAGGAGATGCTCAAACAACAGCAAATTAAGATTTGTTTGTTTGGAAAAAAAAACTTAAAAAATCCCCCACCAATTTTACACCAATTCCAATCCAAATGGAGCATGTGGAACGAGTCACGTACCTCCCAATATTTGAGGATTGTGCCAATTAAGAGCAAATAAGTGGCGATAAGATTTATTCTCAGGTAGTGTTGTTACACCATCACTACCCATTATAACCCAGAAAACCCCGAAAAATCTTGAAAACCGCGCATGAAGTCAACAGTCTTCCCTTACATACCTTTGAATGTGCTGAAGACAGCACAATATTTATTTCCATATGAGGAAACAGATGGTGGGGTTAATAGGTCCATGCTTCCCGGAAACCCTGCCAAGAACAATTTCACCTAGATATAGCGGACCTTATGAGGTAATTAAAGTAAATGAAACAAGTTACTTAATTCTCTATCTTCAGAGATGGTAGAACAATATAAGCCCATCATGGCCAATTAAGACCATGGAAAGATGCCTAGTTCTGCTCAGGACCAGTGTTCAGCAGTATGAAATGAATAATTAATTCGAGAGAGCAATAGGATTGACAGAGCAAAGTAGTTCCCATAATATGAGGAGGTGTTACAGAAGAGAGACATTCAGAGGATTATATGAATTGATGAAATCTATTTGGGATTTTTTGCTAGATTAAAATGTTGTAAGTGATAAAGAAAAGTATGATGATTCAGAGATAGAAAAAAGAGCTTATTATGATGAAACAGTTTCTAATTGACTTAAGAGCTTCGTGTTCCAGGCCTGTGTGAGGGGAGAGATTGATTAGCCAACAGTGAATGTGATTTAGAAGAAGAGATTTTAATTGTATTTGCAGTGGATACGCCTTCGACTTGTTGGAAGAAGTGGAAAGACGCTGGGAGATGAGTCATGCTCCCCATTGAGTCTGAGAGGATTCCATTAGCCATGTAAAACTTTGAGAATTGTTAATGGTATATTCTAGCTGTAATACTATTAATAAGGAGCCATGGGCGGAACCAAGCAGGAATTTACTGGATCACAGATCAATCTGGCCAGGACCAAAGTATTATCCTTGAAGTTTTGAGGATCTCAAATTCCTATTACTTTAGCCGCCTAGGTGTTCATCCGATTGAGGAACTCGTCGTATATCCGGTCGAGGACTTGTCAACCGTTGCCTTGTATTTCCTTCTCTGATTGAAAGACGGCGAAACAAAGTAATGAGGGTACACCTATGAAAAAAATCACTAAAAGAAATCGAAAATAAAAGCAATAAAAAAATAAATATAATAGAAGCAAAGTAAATAAATAAATAAAACAGAAATAAAGTAATTAAATAAATACAATTTTAATTTTATAAATTAATCCATAATATCAATACTAACCCTATTCCTTTATCCCTTTTCAGATATTGGTTTTCGCCATTCTGGTCGGAATGAAGAGCCTATAACGGCAGCATTGACTCAGAATGCTATGTGTATTTAAATCTTTATCTGAGCAAATTTGGAACGCGTATCAAAAAAGTTAGATCGGAATGTGGACTCATACACCATAATGGTGGTTTGTGTTAGATAACCGGAGCTACCGACAACGACAATTGCAATCCAGATTCAGAAGGTTGAACGCTGGGCTTAAGGTGCAACTTTCGGTATGAAAATGAGAATTGGGGCGTTTTCGCGCTTCTCTGGAAGATGCGCGAGAATAAACCCAACCATGCAGCCAATAACGCTGTTATGTATCTCGATTTTGGTTCATAAATAAATGTGAGAGCTGACAAGTTTCCCTACAAGGTTGAAGGATTACTATTCCGGGCTGGGGCAGTATAAGAACGAATTATTGCTTTCCAACTAGGGCTGCTTATGATAATGAGCTCTAGAAACCCTTACGTACGTGTACAAGAAGGTCACCCTATCCGTATTGTACGCGTATCGAATGCCCGGTCAAATAGGAAATTCTATGAAACTATTAGACCGCTAATGTACTAAGCTGGAAACATGTTCTAGACGGGTTTGAGTACCAAAAAGGAATGTGCGTATTTCCTGAAAGATGCAGAGAGTGGGTTTCGAATTATTGCCAGAGCCAGATAATTTGCGCTGTAACGTTTAGTCACGTTTGGACGGTTCCTTCTACATCGCGCGTTCCTCCTATGGGGTAGCGAGGGAATCAGTGCCCGGACAGATTCAGGGTCCAGCTCTCCATTAGGAGAAAACAGAACCTCGGCGCGTCCTTGAGGATTCTGAGACCCTAGACCAACTCACTCCCTACATTTGGATGTGATGCTGGAACCGAGAGCCGGGCAGGAATTATGTCAGAGACCAAGGAATCGTACTCTCTCCCAAATTAAGGTTCATGCTAGAAGACACGAGCCCAGAATCATCCGCGGGATTTCTGAAGCTTCCAGAGGCCGAATATCTCCAATTGCGTTGAGATGTTGGAGCCGAATTGACTCGGGAGTCTTGACATGGGTGAGGTCGCCGAACTCGTCAGGCGCGACGCAACGAACCTGCACTATCAAACACGGGAATACCACCGCAGACAGATACACCATCGAGGACTTTCGACTGATGCCGTTGCCATGGTGGATCGAGATCCGCAAGACAGGTGGAGGGCCCGAATGGAGGGTTTTGTTCTCCAAATGCATGGCTTCCTGTCTGCCTTCGATGAGGACGTTAGGAGTAGGACGCATTGGGCAAATATTTTCATGAGTAGCCCTGAGGAGCATTGAACTATTGTTAGTATCAGCAGGATTAATTAGTTGAAAGCTTACTTATTTAAGAATAATTTATTTTTGGAAACCGTAATTTTAAAAAAAGTTTGTTTTCGATTTTGAAGTAAATAACACATGTCAGTTTTAAGTGGAATAGTTTTTATTTTATTTTATCCATTTCTTCCTTTCAGATGAATACTAAAGGGAGTTATAAGTGGAAAAAGAATTTTTTGGAACAAGGTGCGTTTATAGTATGGATTGGTTTTGAATGAAAAAAAAATGACAAATAATTAAAATGGTAACAAGAAAGATACGGGAGGATGAGATGTTTTTTATAGATTTTCTTAAAATCCATCCCTCAACAGATGAGTGATTCTACAAAGTCTACTAGAAATGAAGAATTTTAAAAGCAAAAAAGTACTTGCTTATTGAAATAAGTGATATTATTAAAAGTTGTGATAGCTAAAGACTTAATAAAATTAAAGATGATGAAATTATTGTGACAATACCTTATAATCAAGAATAAAGTGGAGAAATAGACAACAAGAAAAAAAGTATTGGACAAAACTAATAATTAATAGATGATTCAATAGACCCAATAAATATAAAGAAATACTATGGAGGAAATAGATTAAATGCAAAAGATACTAAGAAGTTTGAAGAAAAAAGATAAGAGACCTCAAATAGGGGTAAAGTTTAACTGGTTAGTCAAATTTATAACTTTCAGAAGAGATGGAGAAGATATTGCATAGTAATGTTTTTTCTTTTAGGTTCCGTTTGTTCGAATTTGAACACTAAAGGGAATTCACAAGCAAACAAAAAGTGAGCCTACCTCCTTGACGGATCCAAGAAATGGATTGCCGAGCTCTGAAGCTGCAAGCAACCGTCTTAAGTGTACACACTCTATACAGTGGCCATTTGGTACTACCAAGGTTATCTAGATCCATAATTTTCTGTTTTATCCAACGTCTCCACTCTGAAGTAATAAGATAATTATTAATATTATCGTCTCTATTAAATTGCTATTAATATTACTACCCCTGCATTATGTGATTATTATTTTTTCATTTTATATTATTATATTCATTCATATTATTATTTTTTTCTCATCCATTTTTTATTATTTTTTGATGGTGTCGATAGTTATTCATCGATAGATGGATATGAGGAAAAAAATAACCCTTACCCATACATAAAACCTATATATATATATTTAATCGTATAAAATTTTTGTTAATAAAAGAATTATTTGTCTCGATAATTTTTGAGAAGTGTGGCCTGTAGTTTTTTTTTTAAATATAAAGAAGAGAAAAATTTATGAAATAATCAGAGAGGTGAGTTGATCAACTTCCATAGTGAATAGAACCCCGTTCCAATTAGTCCACATTTATAAAATAAATATTTAACAATATTCCTCACATTGGTGTCCCTCAAGCAAAACCGCAGCAGTCGGAATTAAATTTCTGTTCACTGAGCCATTGAATTCACCCATTCTTCCGCTCAGATTGATGCTGACCGAATTGTTGTAGCTAATGGTTGGATTATTTGGCGAAAATCCTTTCAGAGTAGTTACACTAATCTCATATACACAACATACAAACCAGAGCAACATACACAGAACATCTATCCACAAAACAAATCACTCTCATATTGGCTTCACTGCATGGAAAAGCAGCAGGTACTAGGACGACCAGCCTTACGTGGAAACTTCGACTCGTCGTAGCTGAAGTCAGGCTTGATATCGGGCTAAATATTCCTGCAGCTTCCACTTGGTCAGAAACATACAAATAGCTCATAAATAACTAGATTAGAGCTATGTGTAGATTAGAATAAATAAATTAATAAATAAATATAAATAGATTTATATATATAAATATATATATATATATATAATATATATATTATTATATATAATATATACTATAATATATTTATATTATATATATATATATATATAATCATATATATATATATATAAATAAGGGAGATGATATTCATGCAATAGAAATGTTGTTTATGTATAGTATCTTGGTGGGATTTATACCTACACAGATCCTATATACACGGTTGAATGAAAACACGTATTTTATATGTTCAATTATATAAAACCATGTGTCATTTATGGTAGCATTAAAATTGTTTATCTTTTTATAGTTGTTATTACTGATGCTATCATATACATTTATAGATATTTTAAAAATAACATAAATAAATAAATATCCCAGTTGTTGAATACAACAAAAATGAGGGATTCTTCACGATATTTGGAAATCATAAATTGATTATTTTATCACATCTAAGTCAGTATCTAATAGTAAAGATAAATTAATGTTGTATTGTCTCAATAATGTATAGCTTATGAGGTGATAGGAAAAAATATATTATATATATTTTTCAGACTATTGCCATACAAAATTAGATAGATAACAGCATCCACTGTGAATACTGAAGACCTGCCCCTATTGAAATTAATAGGGTATGTTAAATAATGATTTTATTTAGATATAGACTTTTGAATGAAAACAAATAACATGATAATTATCTTATTTTATATTTTTATCCAGGTCAGATGGGCTTTTTCATAGATGGGCTAAGATTCCCAGCTACTTCATACTTGGGCACCACTACATTATTAATTACTTACATAGCTTGGGCTACAAATCTATTCATAGCTTGGACTACCAGCTACCTTCAAATTTGGGGCCTTTTTCAAAGTTGGGGCTTCATACAAGTTCATACCTAACCAAGAATCTTTTGAACAATTCCTATATTATATTTACACAATAAGTGTAGTACATATAGAGTCAATGATAAATTAATAATTCAGTTTAACGGAGTGCAATTGAATACTATATGAGACTAAATTTAGTTCTCCGCTCGTATCTTCTCTAAGCTTTGATTTACTTCGTACCAATAAATATTATTTTTAATACGTTAATAATCGGTGTTAATATTGTCTTTATTTTGATCTCTGTTCAAAACTTTCATAACAAAATTAATAACCATATCTGCTATGTAATTATTATAAGTGTTCATGAACATATAATTATGTCTGGGTATAATAATTTTAAGTGTACTAGTGAATTATAATCTATGGTAGGATAATACAACTCCCTTTTTGTACATTTCCTACGATAATAAATCATAAGTGTAAAGATAATAACATCCTTTTATTTCTTTGGTTTATTATTATTATTATTATTATAATAAATATTCCACAAAGTGTTAAAAATATATTCAATTAAAAATTAAAAATTCAAAATCCTCCCCAGAAACATCATCAAGAGCAGTGCCACAAGTCCGAACATCTCTCTGTGTAGAGAAAAGTTTTAGATCTACTTATGCGAACAATAGTTAAGTGGTTCTTGTTCTTGGAAAACGAGTTAGAAAAGATTTCCTTACTTCCTTACTACTTCATCAGGTATGGTACATATTATTTGCCATATTCTCATTTCTAAATTCTTCAATTGAAACTTCTTCCATCATCGATTCTATTGGAGTGGAACCTCATTCGGGATTGAATCTCAATCCCAGTGCCCTACTCACCGCAACATAAATAAATTAATTGGCGCCCAAACAGGGACTCTGTGTGAGTTCCTGTTCGCTTGAGTGCACAAGGATTGTGACTTTAGCTCACAGTAGCGTCAAAAATTTGAATTGTCTATCCTTCTCTTTGTCTTCTTTATTCTTGGTACTGAATAGAACAGATTCGAGAGAATTAGCTTTTCCCCAGTAAAAATTATTGTCTTATAAAAACAAATTTAAAAAAATAAAAAAATGTCAGAGACTAAAACTAAAAACTTGGACGAAAATGACCATCCCATTGACCACGAAAATTTATCAACTGGACTCTCTGAAGCTATAGCTTTAGATCCACGTAGGCAAAAAGACCTACGTGATAATCTTAATAGTGATAGAGAGTTAGGTACAAGCGTGGAAAACCAGATAGGTCGTAAGCTAAATGACAAAGGATATCAAATTTACTTAAGTAAAGGATATTGAAGATTCTATATGCAAAAAATTGGTGCAAGCAATATTGTTGGACATATATGCATAACAATTGATAGACGAGAATATGAAATGCTTTATGGAGAAACACATGTTTTTTTAAAAAAATCGAAATTCATGTGAAACAAATCCAATGATTTTCCTTTAATTTATTCCACAGTCTTCTACTAACTATAATGAAAACCCACAAAGTTTTCAATGCAACTAAAGATCTTCTTACTCCTCAATTTTCCATGGCGATGGTCAAAGTTTCAGCTTCACATGACCGATTTCATTCCACAATCACTTTTGAAAGACCTTTTTATCCCAACCTTCAACTTTTGCTGGACCCTCTAAACATCACTCCTGAATCATAATTGGAGGACACTATATACACATTTATCTTATACAGAGATAGATAAATATTAGAGACGACTGTTAAGAAATACTGACATTGTTCTGCAACCCTCCAGGAGAGAAACCAATCACTGCAAATATGATAAACTAAATTCTTAGAAGAAATGATTCTTATCTAACCCTTCCTAGATGGGGAAATCAGTTGGTCTTAGTTATTTCTGTTAAACCCCCATTTAATCTCACCAGATCGTCTGTTTAAACCCTCAATTGTTAATTCCCTCCAGTTATAACCCTTCCAAATTACATCTCTCAGCTTTTTAACCCACGAAAGAAATTAATCTCACATTTAACCCCTCGAAAATTAATCTCCATTTCTTGACCCGTCAAGTCCTCAGCAGAAATCATCCAACACTCCCACTTCACCCTTCAAAGAATCTGTTCGTTGATTTTCGCACAAGTTCATATGTACCGAGGCGTACCATCAATTACCCAAGCCGACGTCATACGAGTGTCTACTTCTTTCCCACCGAGAGATGGAGGACTCGTACGTGCTGCCTACCTGCCCTGAGTTCACGCCGCCATGTCCAAGGATTAGAGGGGGTTCTGAACCCTCCAAAACAGGGAAAAGGACTTGAAGGTTGAAATACTTGGTGGATAATAGAGAAGAGAAACGAAAATTATGAAATACAGCTCACAAGAGGGAGAGGATTCCAACCATTTTCGAAATTCAAAGATCTATTTATAGGTAGAATAAAATGTTTTTTCTTTTTTTTTAATTTAATTTTTTTTTTTCTTTATTTATTTTTCTTCATTTATTATAAATTACCTTGTAAAACTTTTTTAATATAGTAAATACATCCTATTGCAGCCTCTATAAGGGGCGGAGGCGGAGAGGGCACTCCGAATTAAAACTTGGAGTTGCTACTAATTACTACTAAAAGTATTATCTAGTTACGCTCAGTCAGTCGATACATTGATGATCAATTGATTTTTTCTTTTTTTTTTTTTTTTTTTACAGATTATCACGTTCAATAGTATTTTTTATGCCAACTTTTCCACATCCAATTTTGGATATATGTATATATATATTATATATATATATATATATATAGTATATATATTATATATATATTATTATATATATATAATATAGTATATATATATATATATATATATATTTATATATATATTACTGTATAGGTAGGTCGTGGTCTGTATCAGCTGGAGCTTAGTAAGATTTGATAAGGTTTATTATTGTGTTTATTGTTTATATTAACATACAATTAGTTTTTATGTACATACAAAATAGCCTAGGGTTTTTTATAGTTACTTCGTTTAGTGAAATTAAACATTAAATTCCATTAATACATAAAACCAATATCTGACCAATAACGTTAGTCATATTAGTTTTACTAAAACTCTTAGCGGAGATACAACTCTAATAAAAAAATAATAAAATATTTTTATTATAAATATATAAAATATATTTTTATTATTAATATCACAATAAATATATTAATCATATATATATTTTATATATTATTATTTATTATCATATTTATAATTTGAAAATTATTATATATATATAGGTATAATAATATACTAATAGTAGCCTGTGAACTAGTATGAGGTCACTTATATATATTAACGTATTCTATACAAGTACAAATATTAATTATTATAATTATATACTTATTATAATACATAAATACTCTTAGGCATTTAATTGAATAATTCATATGATTTGTAAATATATAAGTATATTTATTAATTAAGCTTATAATATATATATATTTAATAAAAAAATAAATATGTATAGCTATATATATAATATAAATGGTTATATGTTTTATACTTATTTTTATTATATATTATAAACTAATTATAATATAGCACTTTCCCTTTAATGTAGTATTTAGTTTACATAATATATAATCATAAATATCTAAGATAAATCGAATATACGCTGAAACTAATTACGGTATCTTACCACATGTCACTTTAATGTATGAATATACTCGTTGATTATTAATCTATATAAACACTCACTAATATAGTAAATGAAATAAGAGAATAAGTTACATTTTTGATTAAAACTTTTCTATTTAATCATCATAATGTCATATAAATTTTATTGTAATTTTATTGTTTTATTTTTTATATTTATTTTAACTCTCTATTTTATTTAAAAGGGGGGTCCGATGCTAGACCGGAAGGGACAGTAGTGGGGGGGACCGCCACAGTCCCCCCCGTCGTCCCAACCTCGCCTGAGGCAGCAGGAGAACCCGATCTGTGACTATTTTCCTTTGATTTTCATATTCTATACGGGGTATGCCGTGTTAGTGTAAAAACGCATAAAATATACTTGTTTCTAAAAGGGGAAACATAATTGTTTGAAATATATTCGAAAAAAAATAAATCGGTAATTACATCGCTTCGTATCGAATATATACTCGGTTAATCATCCTTTTAAAGGGGAAATCCTATATAATATATATTTGGCAACCCTTTTACCAACATACACTGCTAAGAACACACATAGGGAGGAAAATGAAGTAAAAAAAATTCGATTACAGAAAATATCGATATACTCGGACTACACGTAAGTATGAATTCCAGTGTTGGCACTAAATAATAAAACTCTGTCGGGTCAAATTTATGTAGTTAATCCGACTAATTACAGTGTTAAATTCTCAGATACTCTATATAATGTATTAGTATACGGATACTTTGAGATTATAAAATTCACGCCTTGTTAAAAAATTTTCTTAATCATAAAAAAAAAAAAACATTCTCCCCCAGGAATGTCATACGACCTGTCCAGTGGAACCCATCGAGAGAGGGCTTTGGGTTCTGCGGGCCGAAGGCCTAAGACTATTTACGCTGGCTGCGGCAGAGGCCACTATACGACGGATGCCGAGGAAGCTTTCCCATTAGTAGCAAGAACACTACCAGTGTACTCATTAACGGTCAGAGGATACGAAAGCTTGAGTTTATAGAGAATAGCTCGAGTTCTCTCACTCCACCCAGTCTCGAACCCGGGCCCTCTTGCTTGCCAAGCAAGTGCTCTACCACCACTGAGCTAGGAGCGCTCATTTCTTAACAATTCAAACAATTAAAAACAATGCGGACATATAAAAAGTTATATAATATTATATATATATATATATATATATAATATATATATATATATACTATATATTATATATTAATACTAGTAAATACTAAGATATACTATGCTTAATAATACTCGCTCAAAAATGGTCTGAAAATTCCTAACACTTGAGACTCGTATTTCTTGATAAATATCGATCCCTTGAGGTAATTTTTTTCTTCATTTTCTCCCTGTTCATCTTTCTTATGGTGCCAATCAATTATACTGTAGTTCAAAGATAGACTTTGTAAGTTCTCTCTCTCTTTTGTGTTACATGTAGTTCTGTATTAGTCTCTCTCTCTCTACCATTTCAGGTCCCTATATTTTAAACCTTTATTGCAGTGCCGTGTATCTCGTGCCATTATCTATTAACCAAACTCTAATATTTTATGAAATTTTATTTTTTTCTCCAGCGAATAAACAACAGGTCTTTTGTAAAAATGAACATTTAGTAGTGACACAAATTCATATAAACTTATGGAGTTTGTCAACTTATATATGTTATATAATATATTTATGATAATATATATATACCATAGTATCTAATATATAAAAAATATAATTGCTATTATTTTTTTGTAAATATTATGTATTATACATTATAATTATTATATAATCATAACTATGTATTATAAATTCATACCTTTTATAAAACATACTTTTACTATATTACTAGAGTATATAATAGTTAAATAAGGACATACTACTATGAGGCAACATATACTCAGATCTTATCATTATAGTTGGTAATATGAGGTCGTTTGTCATATATTCTGTGCCTTATATTTATTATATATAAGCGAAAGCAGCCCATCATAAATGAGTGCCGATGGCCTAAATTTACTGAAATCATGCCACCTCATTTTGAGATTATCTTAAGAGTTGTTTGTGTGATTACACATACACTCTAGCGATTTCAGAAATCTTTCATATCAAGAATTTAAAACAAGTACATAAAAGGTCCTACTCTCTAGTCTCGCAAAGCATATACTCTCTTCTTATGTAGGCGGAATACTCTCTCTATCACACTCACGGCCTACTCTGTTCTTCAGTACAGATTTTACACCCTTCCTCTGACATAGCTCTCCTATATGTGAGGCGAACAATTTGAGTTAACTCGAAATTCAAGTCGCATGTGGCTTGTTTCTCCTTGAAATATTGATATCATATCTAGTGCCGTGAGAGAAATTGCTGTTCGAGTAATTGCCATAATGCCATAATAATCTTCAGTAGTTCTTCTCCTCTGCACTTACAAACATTTGACAATCCCCCATCCTCTAACTGAATATTTTCACTATTTCCAGTAGATTTTAGATCGCTTTATTGACGGACAAAAGTACGAACATTAATAAATTTTTACAAACTTTAAATTAGCTACATATATATTATATATATAATATTAATATATATATATATATAGATATATATATTATATTATTATACGGTATATATAATATATATATATATATATATATATATAATATATAACGATATAAGATTATATAATGTTAATATTGTAACATTACATTACAAATAATATATCAAGCAGATAACAATTGTAGTTTTTAAATATTTGTATTTTTAAATTTCTTAAATTTGAAAAATAAGATATATATACTTACAATTTTTTCATAAACAGTTTCTCCTTTCTCACATTCAAATCATTACGTCAATAGTAACTAAAATTTAAATATAATTGTTACACTTGGCGTCATGGAATATATAATATATTATCATTCTTTTAAGTTTAATACATCCATTCCTTGGAATCTTCAGCTCTCATGTTATTGTATGCAATAATAACCTTTAATATTTTGATAAGTAATTTGTTATGTAGTAAATAAAGTATTAAATAATAAACAAGATGAGGTTAGCTTCATAAAATACTTTCAAAAACATGTAAATTAGGTAACAATTTGGGTTCAATTATAGTTTTCAAAAAAAAACTTTCCCGTAAGCTAAAAGGGTTGCGGCAAGTAAAAAGTTGAAAAATTGTAATTGGTATGTATTATTTATAATGCATAATTTCAAAACTTTATTCCAAGATTTTAGTGTGAGAGAGAGAGAGAGGAGAGAGAGAGAGAGAGGAGAGAGAGAGACGAGAGAGAGAGGGAGAGAAGAGAGAGAGAGAGAGAGAGAGTGAGAGAGAGAGAGAGAGATAGAAGAGAGAGAGACCTATCCATCCAAGCTAGTTTATAGTTACATAATCATGCACAATTTTAATGACAGTCAGCTTAATATACGAAAGTTATTCAAAACAATAAAATTAATAATAACGTCAAGTACGCGAAAAAATAGGTAATAATAAATATTTTTACTATATTATGCATTTTTTGTAGCGCCTTGTTATATTTCCATTTCACCTATAACCGAACTTACTTCTGATTAGTATAACTTAAGTTAAGATAATTTCCTGATTTAATTTAAATGTCATTCTGATCTATATGGAAAAAATAACTAAATCTGTCCCATATTTTAAATACGTAAGATTGTGAACGACTTGTTATTCTGACTCATAAACAGTACATATTTTAATAATACTCTCTCCGGTTGATCTTAGATATGTGCCAGGTGATGTAAATAATCCTTCGGTGATATATATATAAATATTAATATATGAGCTAAGCTAAAGAATTACTTCATCCCCTCCACTATTCATTATATTTTACTATTGTTATATTATATTATTTCTACTATATACATTATATATATACTATCATACTCGTACTCATAAATATAGTAGATATACGGTTCACTATTATATATAATTGTAAAACCATTACAACATATTTTGCTTTTGTTAGCATTGTCGAAAAATCAACAACCATAATTTTTTTTCGATAACTTAGTAATAACGCTAACTGCGTTGCACATGTCACTAACGAAATAATTATTTTGGCAATAGTCTCTACCAAAGTCAAACGTAGTGAATATATTAATGACTGAGTGCGTTTATGTTCTTAGTTTGATGGAATAACATCAGCTTAAACTCACATATCAAGTCGTGATCTTTACAATACACGTTACTCTGTACCACTTTTTGAACGTAAACGAGTCAGTGATATAGCAATGGCTGAGTTATTTAAGGCACCTTTAAACAGAGAAAGCGCAGAAAAAAGTGCCTGCGACCATATTCGTAAGTTTTTTTTTTATTACCCTTTTATAAAGTTATTTATCATGTACTATGAAATTAATAATAAGACGTTACTCACTCAAGTCATTTCATTACATACTAGTTAATTTGTGAATACTGAATATGTATGACCTTCAGAATCTAAAAAAACTAAAAGTCTAATATTTTTAACTGTAAAATACTTTTGAAAGTAGGTTAGTTTATAATTTATACTTTTCGTCACACCGTTGATATAAAATGCATCAATTCTTTATAATAGAAATGATAAATGGATATATTTTTATAAGTTTATTTTTATACAAAATTAAAATTTTTATAGTGGAATTAACCTAGGCCAGGGATATTTAAAAATTTTAATTTACATTTTCACATTATTGTTTTAATTTACCTCGATTACTACTTGTCAATCTTTTAAAAATTAGCCAATATATCATAGGTTAATAATTATTTGAGAAAAAAATAACATATCGAAGGTCATATTTTTTTTATCATTTAAATCAAAGCGAACTCATCTACAAATTATATTTGAGCTTGAAAATAGAAATTTCTTTTCAAGACATGAGATTTCTTTTAAATTGCTTTTCAGCGCAGCCCGATACTTTTACGATAGCTTCAGCGCAACTAAAGTTACTATCTACTGCTTCTTAAGTGAACTCAACAAGACTTTACTGCGTTCAGCGCAACAGATCATTTACTGTATTCAAGCGTCAACTAAGACTTTACTGCTTTGCAAGCGCAACAAGGGATCTTATACTTGAACTTCAGCGCAACCAGACTTACTGTATTCAGTCACTCAGCAACCAGGACTTTACTGCCTTTTCAGCAGTGCAACCAGACTTTCTTGCTTACAGCTCAATAAAACCAGACTATTTATCATGTATTCAGTCAGCATACAACTTTTACTGCTTCAGCGAACCAGACTTTACTGTATCAGCGCATAACTCAATAACTTTACTACGTGTGTCGCCGCAACCAGACTTATACTACACTTCAGTGGAGTCAACAGACGTACTCTTATCAGCGCAATCCAGACTTTATTATTCTTCTAGACGCAATACCGACTTTTACTTTCTTAAGCAGCAATCCAGTAATTTATATTCTTCATGCGACAACTCCAGACATTTTACTACTCTCAGCACGCATTACCAGTCATTTACTTACAAGTCGCATAACCGACTTATTATTATCTTACATGGCCGGCAACCTAGTAGGACTTGTCACTCTTCAGCGCCAACCTAGAATTTACGTTCTCAGCTCAGCAACTCCAGACTATTACTCTTACTTCAGGCGCAACCAGACTTTACTTCTCAGCGCAACCAGACGTTACTACTTCTAGCGCAACCGACTTATCTATTTCACAGCGCAAGCCAGTGGAACTTTTCAGCGGCACTCTTATACTTCATCCAGCGCAAATCTCAGACATGGTATTCTTCGAGTGCATACTTACCGACTTGTAACCTCTCTCTCAGCGACGAATTGTACTTTGCAGCAAACCGACTGTACTATCTATATTCAGCTGATACTGACATGTACTTCTTCAGTGGCAACCCGGACTGTACTATCTTCATTCGCAACCGAACTGTAGACTTCATCTTCATCTCTCATCTTCTTCATTCGCGCAATCACCGAGACATATATATACTTCATATTCTCTCGCTAACACCGACTTGTTTAACTTCTTCAATCTGTCATGCACACGAAATTTACTATCACAGTGTCGAAGATTTGTTTCATCAATCATCTGGCTTGTACCTCGATCATAGCCTATATCATCTCGCGTGATATTACTCCATCAATAATTGTTTACACGAATATTTCTTATTAATTGTAGCGACAATTCCATAACTGGCATTAATCTCACTCTCCTGGATCACGGAGCTCGCAATTTTTCACCCATGGTTTATGAGTGTCTCTCTTAAGATCTCTCTCAGTAGACGACACTATAGGTAAAAAAATTCTAGGAATATTGTGCTGAAAAATAATTTTGTCGTAGGATAGACTCCAAAATAGTTATTCAAAAAGAGATGGATTAAAGGACTTTTAATTTGAAAAACCAAAACCACGGCCATGGAGTTCTTATTGACTACTTTTATTTGTCTTGTACCTACCTACCTGTTACGAAGTATTTAAAGTATAATTAAGTATATTATAGGAGATCCAACTTAGCCAAAAACTTGTATAAAGTTCACAACCACAATAGCAAAATATAAAGACCAGATATTACGATTATTGAATTTAAAAATTTTTTAACATTTTAATGTAGGAGGTATACATAACCAATAGAAGTTATGTACATAAGTTTCCCTATATGTATAAATAATAATAAAATATAGTTGGTTGTTATATATATATATATATATATAGAATATACCCGTAGTATAAATTAAGTAATAAAAAATAAAATATGATATTCGACATATTATGGATGGATACAATAATACTAGTTATAAAAATCAGTCCGCGACGATAACGTACATAGCCTATGACTACAAATAATAATAATTTCCAAATCATATATATATACTAAATATATATTAGTTTAACCAAATATACTAATATGTTTATTTAAAATGACAAATAATATTCCTTCACTATTAAATAAACTATATTAAATAATATGGGCGGGACAGTGCTCACGAAAAAATGGTCCAGGACGGATAGTACTGAAGAAATAAAACTAGGCTGTACTAAGATATCCTAAGTTGAAATATGCAGCGAAAGATATACAAATATATCATCATTGTATTAACACTGATGACATGTTTGTTTACACGCTCAGATAAGATTAAAAAGAAAAGGAATTATGGTTAAGTCAATTCTAATTATATTAGTTTATTAATAACTTCCATTATTATTTAAACCAGTTAGTAGAAAAAGTGGTCAGGCTCTTGAATATTTACTTTGCAAAGACCTTGAAAAGCATGACAGATCTCGAGAGGTCATCGGTGAAGATAAAAGCTTTGCCAATTAGTCTCTTATCTTAAATTAAATTAAAATTAATTGGAGAATATAATATAATTTATATTTTATTTTTTTATTTATCCTTTTCTATTATGTTGTGTTTCTCTTAGCAACGCAACGGAAGGGATACGGATACGCGGAGGGAACGAACGCATCCTCCACCGCCGCCCTCGCCGCGTCGCCGCCTTATCCCTCGCGAGATAGGGCCGAGCAAACCCCGACTCTCTCATTATCGTTCTATCGCTTTGGATTGGGACTAATGTCTTAAAGTAGAAAAAAGTAAAAAAATATTAAATACTTTGAGCAACTTATATCTCGGATACTAAACAATAGAGAGAAGAAAGCCAACGCATTATCTCTTAACTGTAATAGTACACTGTTCAAAATCTCTTTCATGTTCATTACATGGACAAGTATTTATAAATTTGACCAAAAAGCGACATTTTATTATTTCTTTCTATTTTAATTCAATAGCGGAAGAGAGAAGGAGAGACAGAATGTGAGATCTCGAGCATAGCATAGTAATACAAGTGAATTGAATGGAATTTAATTTATCGTGTGACATGTTATGTGATAGCTTGTATATTGTAAGAAGTAAGAAATTGCATGCACTGTGGATAGAACGGTGTGAATTGAGCATGGACTCATAGTATAGGATGAACTCTATTATTATGAGTTTTAATGAAATAATTAACAGATAGATAAGACACGGCATTAAATTAGGTTAGAGTGTGTGCCATACTAGCTCTATAAATTACAAGTACAGATAAATGATAGACTAGGATAAAAGAAATGAATTATATTCTAATATCCGTGCTGGATTCGGATGTCAGATGTATTTCATTCAACAAATTAGTCTTATAAACTCTTTATAGTATTGATATTTATAACTGAAAGCAAAAAGCAAATTTAAACCTTTCTAATACCTATAATTCTAATCCGATAACGATTATAGTAACTATAATTATAAATTGGGAATAGTAAGGGCACTCACTCTCCTCTTAAAATTCAGTTCAAATTGAATCTTTGTAGGAAACTTGGTAGCAATATTTTTTAAAAAAATATTTATATTTCGAATGATCGCTCATAAGTGATAGCAAGTAGTCGTAAGATAAGCACAGTGTGTTCGTTGATAATAATCCGTGAGGTACACGAACAGTGCAAGATTATCCGCTGTTAGCACAGACAACCAACAGGGTGTGCACAGAGTGGTACTTAAAAATATAATACTAGGATTGACCTAAATACTGTAGTGAAATGAGCCAGAGCTAACAAGCAAAGAAGAAAAATATCTCAACCAATAGAAAAAGAGTAAAAGATCACATAAACAGACAAGGCTCACATAACATCCCATCTGGTAGCGATATCTTGTGGAACATTTGTGGGCTTACGTCATTCAAATATGAAGAGTCTTGTTCCAGAGGTATTTAAAATACCATGCGACACACTCTTCATCCATTGATCGAATGAATATCAAAAAAAAATTGACATCAAATCCAGATGCACTGGTTTAGCTGAAATGATAACTTTAGAAGATTAAGAGAACTGTTGAAGTAGGCCGGCAACCGGAAGAAATGGCCATAGTTGCAAACAAGTGTAGTCACGCTAGATTCCGTTAAGTGGTCAAAGACAGCCTGATATACGACGAAAAGACAGGTTTTGTTTTTGAAGCATAATTAGAGCCTTATTAGAAATTCAAGCATTTAAATATAAAAAACCTTTTTCCAAATATGGAGGCTGGGGCAGAGAGGTTGTTAGGGCAGATGGGCAAAGAGTTAGGGTCCAAAAGCCAGTTCACTCACCCTCTGCAGTGTGATTGTGTCAATTAGAATAGTGTGTAGTATATGATATTTATGATTATATTATAAGTATTATATATATATAGATATATGATAATAGGGTAGGTGAGACTATAAGTATTTATTTAGTCTTACTATTTAACGCTATATTAGATACCTCAACCCTATATCCTAATATAATTAGACTAAGTATAGTAGTGGAGCCTCTGGAACGTAAGTCTCATCTCCTCTACAAATAATGTACTTTATATAGAGATAACAGTTACCATTACCATATACGTATATAATAGTAATATAAATAAGTGTATGATATATGGCGTAATAATCTAAGAGTATATGATATATAAGGCCCTTATAAATTAAATATAATATAACTTAGGTATACTATATATATATATAGATTAGCTGATAGCTCTAGTATTATTATCATTTTATGTATAGTATATATATATATATATATAAAATATAAAAAAGTGACATATATAAATAATATTTACTTAATAGTTACTAATTTTCAATTCAGAATTTTAAAATAGCTCATCTATTATAATATTAATTTTGCTTTTCTTATATATTTGTGATATCCACCTATTATTTTGTAGTATCTATATTATGAAGTGATGCGAATTTTTGTGTGTTATGGGAGTATTTTTCCGATTGTATATTTATTTTTTTTTTTTTTATATTTGTTTTTTTTTATTCTTTTATATGTTTGTTTATTTAAACTCTATCTAAAACTTTAACTATATCCGGCTATTCCAGACTCTCAAATCCGCGAGGATGTGAATCTTGTAAACTAGTACCGCAATCCGGTGCCATCTGACGGAAAACTTTTTAAACAATCACCATCCGCTACCACCTCTAATACTATATATATATTCTCGATAAAGTTAAAGAATATATATAAATATATAATATATAAATTAAGGAATAATAATAAATTATATAGTGTACGATATGATATATGAGTATTATATATAATATATTATATATCTAGTTTATTATAATAGATTTTTTAGGAGAGGTAGTACAGTGGAGATAACGTATTGTAATAGTTTATTATATATAATAATAATATAACAATATATATAGTGTGAGCTATTGTAATATTATATATATTAATGTATAAATGTTATTTGTGTATGGTGTCATATGCGCTTAAATATAAACCAGTTATACTATATATTATATATTATATTATATATATATATATATATATAGTGATAGAATAATATATATATAAACCCTCTCATACCTATATAGTAGCATATATAAATCTCTCACTAATCCTATAAGTAATATATTCTCATATATATATATAGAAATACCTATTATATATAATTATATATATATATATATATATTATATATAATAGAATAGTATACATATCTATGCATAAAAGCTCTTATGAGTAATGATATAGTAATATATAATATAGGCTATAACCTAAAAGTCCGACAAATAATATAGATATTATATAATATTATACTATATATATCAGGGGCGTATATATAGGGTAGCCGGGTAGGTAGCTCTCTGAAGAATGAAATATATTTAGGTTTTTAATAATTGAAAGTTAAATTTTGTAAAATTTGTACGTGAAAATAGATATAAAATGTTTGATTAAGGATGTGAGATAACAAAAGAAGCTTTTTGCATCATAAATTCATCAAAAGAGCAAATAACAACCACCGCAATAAAATAGTATAATAAATTAACTTTTGAATTCATTTAGAAAATTCTCGCTCTCCCAGGAGTGAGCTCTTTGATCTTAGAATTAAAAGTCTTTACACCGGGCGGACGAATAGACGTCACTTTTATACGGTCAACTTATTAGAGGTAGCGGAGCTAGTCTGTCCATTACCTGTAGTAATAGTAAATAGTCGTAATATTAATATGTAATGCTAATTACGATATCTTCTCGTAAAATACTGTACGTAAAGTGATGCTGTGATTGCTTGATGTTGAGATTTACTGATTATGAACATAGTTATATTGCGCTATTGTGCGAACACCCTCTCTATCGTGTTGAACAGTTGAGAATTGTGCTAATATGTGTGAATTTAAGATTAATGGTAGCTAGGAGATTTATAGTGGTATGGTTATGATAGTCACAGTAGTATTGTACATTTAATATAAATTAGTGAAATGACATGGCATAATGGAGCTAAGTGATATGATCTGTATATTAAAGAAAAACGCTTTAAAAAACACTAATTTCTTCTTTTTATTTCAGCTAAATTAAAATTATAAATTTTAAAATTCTAACAAATTTACTTAAATACCGACCTATTTGAAATGACTCCTGACATTTTGTTGGAAAAAGAAATGTAATCGTCAACAAACCCTCTTTCATATAGAGAATAAATAGGTAGCAGGTATCTTAGATAGTGAGTGTGATTATGAGCAACAGATTTTTGCACGCATGTTGTTGCCGTAGCCTATACATAACGATATATATATATATATATACCTATATGGTAGTTCAAAAGTCATAGACTACTACTTTAGAGATATATATGTGTATATGGAGGTGTAGCAGATGTTCGCCATGATCCTATATATATACCTGAATGTACCGGGCATGAGAGGACCTAAAAATCAGTTAGGATAGTAGATTAAGTATAAGTCCACCATTTGTAACATCTCTTCTCTAGATACTCTGTAATATTATATACGGGTAAAGTCCTACTACTAATTTACTTGGTGATTCTGATAAAGATATAGGGTGAATATATTAGAGACTCCTCATATACATAGTATATATTTTGATTCCTAAGGAACATGATATGATATATTATTAAATAGATAGAAGAACAAATTTTAACCAAATTTACAAGTTCACATCATTGCGGTAACATCGTTGATAAACAATGCTGTAACCCACAGTAGTAGGTTCAAGTGTAATTACTTCCTTAAAGACTTCTAAGTTTAGTATATATATATAATATATATATATATATATATATATATATATATATATATATATATATATATATTATATATATATATATATATATATATATTATAGTTATATAGAAGGTGATATATAATGTATGTACCTGTCTAGGAACTAAAACTCTAAACAGCGGTACGTTATTCGCCACCAATATTGCTTTTCCCGCATCCCGGCGAAATCCCGCGGATACGTGGATTTAACTATTCCCTGCATGTCCGCCGGATAGTAGAGAAAACATCACCTATCGATTACAGCCTCGTACAACTTTCACTCATATACATAGACATAGTAGATGAAGGAAAAGTATTATTATAAATTATTATATTAAAGATATATAGATAGTAGTATATAAGAGTATGAATATTATCGGAGAACATATGCTAGTCTAATAGCTTACTCATAGGATAGCCATACTCAACTCGCCAAAACACTAAAAAAGTAAGACATAACTATATACATATAATAATATATTATATTAGTTAAGAGTAATATATGTTATATGGAGGTCTCATGACCTGATTACCCGGAGACTGTCTCTCCCCAGTGTGTATTGCAGTGGCTCGCTTGGACTCCTCGGAGCAGGTCGGAGTTTCCAAATTCTGTGTACGAAAGATCGTGAGAGGTTCCAGGTGAGCCTCCGAAAAATTCACCTGGTTATAAGTGGAGTCGGAGTCACATGGGAGTAGATGTAATTAACAAAAGTAAAGAAATAAATAGGTTTAATAGTGAAATAAAACTGAGAAATAAAAAAATAGACGAGACTTAATTGTAACAGGAGATGAGAGAACAAAGAGAAGTAAAGAACACCAAGGCAATAGGAGAGAGGTTATACGCAAGAATTAATGCGCGACATATTAGTTATCTCCCTGATGTACACATGACGTACACCGTTTCAGTCGCGTCAGATCGGAGCTTGACGTGAGATATGCAATTTTTTGGATATAGCGATATATTTCGCGGGTGAATCTTATACATTATTATAGCTCTTATAATAGATATCATTATATGATACTACTGTTTATAAAATTATAATATGTATTATATCAGAATTACTCGGCAGCCCACTTCAATTCTATAATCATACTTAAGATAATATTAAAAAAGATATCGCACCTCAACAGATGGACTTACTCTCCGCGTCTTAGGAACGGTCATTCGGTGGCAAAAAAAAAAAGAAAGCGGCACGTGGCTGGTGCTTGCGCCAATAGACACCTCACACCACAAATAAATGTTGCATTATAATCTCAACGCGTAACAAAATTATTCGTGTTCACACACACGAGCTCAAAATCAGTACACTAAGTCGAATATATGATGGTACAGAATTGTAGCGCACCTAGGTATGATGTGGAACATGCACTTTATTTGGTTATCTGTACACTCAAGGTCGACTTGATAAACACATATATTCTGATTGAGTGGCATGGATCCATCTCGGCACAATGACGCTGAGGAAAGATATAATGCTCAATATATTACTCACAAGAAAATGTATAACAAAACGATTGATTAAATATCCACAAAAAATTCGTGGTGTGAGAACAATCTCCAAATAATAAAAGGGTGATAAGTAGCCATAATATAAACCGCTAAAATAAACTCGTCAAAAGCACGTGCATATGCCAGTGAGACGAACGTCAAGTACCCGATCGAAATTATCGAATATTGATCTGTGGAGCCGGTGGAGTCTCGGACTTTGTTTTTGAGCTTATAGTTCTGGAGTAAAAGTGCGCTTTAGGTTCCTCCGTGGATAATCGAAAAATTTATTAGTTAAAAGTTGGAGTACGGACTCGGCGTTCGAAATTTTTGTTTAAGTTGGAGTCGGACGAATAATATCTGCAAACTCGAATATCCAAATTTGATGTATTATGGAGTCGGACGCCAGAGCTGCAGAAAAATTTAATTTGACGAAATTTTCTCCGCAGACAAAACCTTTGGGTGTAGTTTTAGAGGACTGTAACGTGAAAGTATGCATTTCTAGTAACTTAAATTTTTCAGTTTCACAATATTTTAGTAGTATTCTAGGGTGAGAGTGAGAGATAAAATTTATTTAGTCAAGTTAAGTTAAAGTTAAGTTCAAGTTATGCAGTTAAAAGTACACGATAATTTTAAAATTTATTTATCAGATATTTACTTGACATTTTAAAATTTTTTGAAAATACTCTAATCATATTTACAAATTATAATCATTTATTACTTTATCAATATTGAGTATACTTCATATGACTTTATTCTTTTGTTCTGAATAAATATATTTTTTTTTTGAATTAAAAAGTACTCACTAATGAATTAGTGGTGCAGAATCGGTAGCGTAGATATGACAACCTTTATCTTCGTCATTCAACGCGAGAACTCACTCGCAGATAAACATTTATGTGAGGATTTATTTTGAAATAACAAAATTATAAGTATGCAAGAAGAGAAGAGATGTCTTCAGAGGTCAGCTCCATAAAGAAATTTTTATGTCCTCTGCTCTCTCTCATCTCTTGTCTCCTCTCTTTCATATCGTCCCTATATACTCATATACTCAGTTTTAATACTAGACTCTAGAGTGTCGGGATACTTATATACCGAAGCATATAATTACTACTACCTCTCATACTATATATATATATATATATATATAGTATATATATATATATATATAGTATATATAATATATATATATATATATATATATATATTATGGGAGCCTCCCGAAAGCAAAATGCATGTAACAAAAAAACTAAATACAGATACAGGAAAATAAATTAAAATGTTTATTAATCATAGAGACATTTTCATCCATGAAATTAAAAAATAAAAAAAAATACGCCTTTTTGAAAATTATAATGTTAAAATGTGGAAAAAAATGTTGATAATGATCATTTTTGAGAAGAACGAAGGGAGCTCCCACTCGGCTACGGAGAGAACGTTATGTGATTAGTTCGATTATTTGTGCTTAAACTTAAAAAGTATCCCAGAATGTGCGATAAACTCAAAAGGAAGAGCAGTAGATGTCTGGTTTCTCGGTGCCCAATAAAAAAACTACGGCAATGCCCCCATCTACCGGGGGAGACTGAGGGGCGGTTGACATCGTCCCCTCTGCTCCCTCCGTTACTGGAACCCCCTAAAAAAAGGACAATAAAAAGAAAATTTAACTTCCTTGAAGCAGCCTATAAAAAAAACAATATATTGAAATAGCTTACTCTCGTAGTACTACTGCAGAAATGGAAGGTTAGGAACTGTACGCTTGCCATCTCTAAGATTTGATTTATACTATATTAACTGAGTGTTATTAATAAGTAACCGAGATAGTATAGAAATTAAACAAGTAATTTTTTTTTATTTCATCGATGAAATTGCTTGCTGAAATCAGAAATGTATTTTTTTTCTTATGTAGCGGTATATAGTTTCTTCACGTACATGCATGATGTTCCTGTCGGGAGGCTGAGATCCCAGAGGTCAGATAGTACTTATGCTGATTATTATTACGATTATTATATAAACTCTATTACTTAATTTATTATTATAATAAGGTTATTTTTATGCATAGTTTTATTGACGTATATAAGATTTGTTTATGTATAGTAGTATCTCTCACTGAATTTATATTACCTAATAATGATATTTAAGGGTAATAGGTATATAGATTAATTGAAATATAGGAGAAAGGCTAATACTAGGGCCTCATCATTATTAAACTTGTATTCGAAGATACAACGTTTCTGAAATGGCAATTTCCCATCCATTCGGTGAAAATCGACTATTTAAATAATACATATATCATATACATTACTAATATATTTATAATATATTAAGTATAATATAATATCATAATATACTTATTATATATTATTATTTATATATATAGTATATAGTAATATAATATATATAGTAATAGACTAATTTATATATACATATAGTGAGGTAATATTTGATGATATAACATTTAAATATAATATGAGTCTAATAGTGCATATATGGCCCTTGTCGTTATATATGTCGATGAGAATGAGAAGTTTTTTGTGATTCCCATATCGATTGCACTGGATCAGAATCACATTTATTTGAACAAAGTCAGACTGTTTTGTGGACTCAGTAGTTGCTCTAGTCACATGTCATCCTCGATAGTTAAGCTTAAGTCATTTTTTTTTTAAAAACCACGGTTAGTGTTAAACACATGTTGCTCGATATAGCGCAATTAAACTGTTACCTCAGTGTGGAAAAGTTGATTTTTTTTATCTTCAGACTCTTTTATATGAAGCTATTAACAGAAGGACATATTTTCTTTGATGAATCTTGGTTACTAGTAGATAATTGGGGAAAGTGAATATAATATGAGTTCCTACTATAAGTCTTCTAGTTAGGCGTTCATTACATACACTCTCTCTTTTTACGTAAGAACTCTCAATAAGATTAAATAAAAATAATTACCGATTTGTTTTTTTTTTTGTATTTTTAAAAAAGGTTGTGTAAGGATTTTATACAATAGTGTATTTCAGGCATAATCGAACGTTTGTTTATCCATATATTTTACTTTCTCTTCTTTTCTTTGTTTGTTTTTTTTCGCAACAATAAAACACAAAAAAGAAGATTTATATTTAATTTTTGGCACCGTTTTAACCGATAAGAGCGCTTTGATACTGTCATGCTATCTCCCACCCTCTCCATTATATACCTAAGCCCAAATGGGGACCTTCATTTGCTTTAAATTTTAAATTAAAAAGTGTATATGGCAGTGGTGTGTTTTATTTTCTAATTTATGCTTTACAAAATTAGGTACAATAAATCAATTTAAGCTGTAATAAGGTGTGGTCTGAGCTTAGTGATTTATCTGTTAGTTTACTCTGAAGATGCCTCAACTATATAATGTATGAAGTTTATAGTACAAGTATATATTAGTATCAAAATATAATAAAACTCATATTTAAAAAATATATATATATATTAGTCTATATATATCTCAATATTATATATAGTTTAATAGATATATTTATATAGTGATAGTATATATATATAAAATTCCTTTTTTGCCTTTTATATTAACTTTTGTTTTCTCGTGTCCAGAACTCACTATCTATAGTATACCAGAATTATTTTAAGAATTTTCCTAGTGTAGTTTTTAATATTTTTTAAAGGTATGAAGTTGCTTTATTACTATAGTTTAAATCTGACTCTACACATTTTTATTTGCACTTTTATGAAATGTGTTCAAATCATGCAATCGATATGTATATGAGGATGGAGGCAGATAAACAACATGAAACAACTTTTTTTAATTATAGAGCTTCAGTCCAAGATTACATAATTATTTATTTAAATCTATGAGTAACCCACTATCGTAACTAGCTTTAAACCATAAAGTGAAACCTTACCAAATATAATATATATAGATAATTATATAGTGAATTATATAATATATATAATATATAGTATAAGTATATATATATATATATATATTATAAGTATATATAGGTATAAGATATTACAAAGTAATATTATTTTTTTTGGTCCTTATTTCATCCCGAGTTTCATAAATACATATGATAGTGTTGTCGAACAGAGTAAATTGATCAAACCATTTTTGATCTCGAGATACATTCTTTAACATAAATTGCCAATACTATATACGATAATTAATATATATTATATTATAGTGGATTATAGTATAGAAGTTCTTAAGATTTATAATCTTATAGGTAATAGACTATACTGAATATTGTTTCTACATATAATATTAAGTAGGGTATATATATATATAATAATATAGATTATATAAGTATATTTGCTGTCAGAGATTTTCTGTATTTATACAGGACGACGTTTAGTTGTAGTAGTTTTTGTTTTTTTTTTAAATATTATTGTCATACCACTCATATGATACTAACAATTGGATTCAAGTGGTTTCGGAATGATTTCGAAAAGTTCGAAATTATTTTAAATATTTTTAAAAAATCAGATATTTAATGATTAAATATTTTTTTCTAAATGAAATGAAATATCTCGAAAAGTACGCGTAACTTACAGAAAAATCAATTACATATTGGAATCAGCGTATAAATCTTATTACAAAAATGCAAACAAAAATACAAAAAGAAGAAATAAATCCTCAAAAGTTCAAGAGATTAACGGACGAAAAGAACAGAAAAACCAATTTTACATATTTTGAATCAGTTTTATAAAGAACTTTTACAAAAATGTAAAAAATAAATAAATAAAAAATTATAAAAAAAAAATTAGGGGGCTTCGAGCCGACGGGGGACAGGAGGGGGACGTTTCCATACCCGTAGGGGAGAAACCCCGTAGGAAAACCCCCGCGACACCCTAAATTTCACAAAGAGCGGGGGTTCCGGTGACAGTGACCCTCCCCTGAGTGGGGGGAAAATTAGGTCCACCGCTGTACGTTCTCCCGGTAAGGCCGAGAGACTTCCGGAACTCCTTCCACTTCTTTGTGCAGATTTACCCCTTGGTTACTTCCCATTTAGTTTAAAAAAAATAAATAAAAAATAAAACTGACGGAGTCGTCAAAACGTAAAGGTCCTATATATATTTTTGAACCATGTCCGTTAGAATTTGCAACAATTTTAGGATCAATTAATATAATTAGAAATAATATTAAAAAAACAAACAAAACAATTTCTAAAAATGACGGGAGTCGAGTATAACAGAATAAGGTTACTATATATACTAATATATAATATATATTATTATTAATATATATTAATATATTAATATATATAATATTATTATATATATATATATATATATATAATTATATATATATTATATAATATTATTATTATATATATAATATATATGAGTTTCATGAAAAGATAAAATGTGTTTTTTTTTTTTTTATTTTTTTCATATATTGTATATTAGATCATGATTATCTAACTCAATAATTATTTGAGGTTCTGATGAGAGTAAGCAAAAAATTTAATATCAAAAAAACAGTAATTATTGAAATAAATTAAAGTTTTACGGCATGTACGATTGGAGCGGCATCCGGGCCAGGGAGCGAATACGTCTCGGTAATTTTCTGTATAGTGCTCAAAAATTCTTATACCGAAAACATAAGAGAAAATCTGTTACGGACCAAAGGATAATTCATTGTTAGGTTAAGGTCCGAAATTTACGCCTGCATCGCGAATCCATATATAGAGGTTAGGTTTGAGTATTTCCTGCATGCGTCTGAACCATATAGGTACTAGAGTTGTCGGATATTTACTACTCTCAAGTTCAGGTATATGATATGTTTCTATATATATTAATCTTGTTATATGAAAAAAAAAATAATATAAGTAATATGTAATCTTCATCTACATATTTAGTTTCTTTTTTTTACAGTTATCTTAAGTGACATTTAATCATATCCCGCAAATCCTAAAAATAGAAAGCAAATTATTCTTATTCTTTGATACTAAATCCCACACTATTTTTCATAACTTTAGTATCTATAGGCTCACATGCATCTTAATTAATTGCTAGTTATCAAACAACAAAATATGTATGTAAAATAAAAAAGTTTAAAAAAACATGTTTATTTTAAATGTCTATAATAGCATCTATAATATAATATATATAATATCCATATTATTTCATTATAACTATATATAATTATATATATATATATAATATATATTATATATAATACTATATATATATATACTTTAATATATATAGTATATATATAATATCATATATAATATCTTATTAATATATGAATTATATATTAATATATATTATATATAGTATATATATATAATATCAGCGGCGACTCCAGGTAACTTTTTACTACTCGGGCTCATCTCTCTCTCTCTACTTTCTGTTCAATTAATTATAATAATATATATTATAATATAATGATTATATATAATAATTATATTATACTCTATTATATAATATATATATATATATATATATAATATATATTATATTAGTAATATATATATATAATATTCATTAATAAATATTATAAATAATAATATACATAGTATATACTATATAATATATATAAATATATAGTATTGTATATTATATTATATATATATATATATATATTATATTATAATTATTATAATATATATATTATTTATAATATAGTATTATAATATTATATTAATACTATAATACTTAATATTTTAATAACTCTTTATATATATTATATATATAATTATATATAATTAATATATATCAGCCTTTAATAATGTCATATTTTATTCGTGTGGGGGCTCGATGCTGTAGTGCACGAGTTAACATTTATAGATCCTTTGCATACATGTTACATATTTCATTATTTACATATAAAAATTCTTTATACACGAAAATTTACTGTCTCAAGAAGACAAAATATGTTAAGGCATGCATATGGAACACCAAAAAGATTTTTAACAAATGAGAAAAAGTCAAATTTAATAAATTGGAAAGCTTCGGATGATGTCACTTTTCATCCTAATTAAAAAAGGAGTGCCATCGTTTCACGTGGCTCAAAGCAGGATCTAGAGGGTGAGTCGTCATTGATATGTGAGGCTTCTTAGTCAGATCTAGACATTCACTTATATTGTTGCCTTTGTCATTCTCTTAGATTACAATTTATTATAATGTCTGCCACAGTTACAGGCAGAAGTTCCTATTTATTAATGTATAAAATTAAGGTGAGTACTTTGTCTTCCCAGTTTGTTTTATTATATTACTAATAATATATATAATACTATATATATATGTATTATATTCATAATATTCAATGGTTATGCATATTTATTTATATTGATAATGTTATCTGATTTAAAATTTATATTTAGATATAAGAATTATAATATATATATAAAGGAGAGAGAGAGAGAAAGAGAGAGCGCCCGAGAAGTAAAAAGTTACTGGTGAGAACGCCGGACTGATATATATTACTTATATATTATATAATATATATATATATACTAATATTATTTATAGACTATATATAATATATATATTTATATATATATTATATTAATTAATATATATATAATATAATTATTTAACTTAATATATAATATATTATATATAATATTATTATACTATATTAATATATATAATATATATATATATATATTAAGATATATATATATATATATTATATTAATATATATATATATTATAAATATATATGTGTGTGAGATTTTTTTTTGGCGACGATTCTCACTTAAGGGTATAAAAGGGACAGGTAAGGGTGAAGGTGGTGCCGAGGCGTTTCATTTCGACTGAGTCATGTTCTACTTACTACTTTTCTTGTTATTCCCTGTTTCATGCAGCGTCACCTCCCCCTCAATTTGTCGAAAAGGATGGTCTCCTTTTTGACTTTCATGATCATGATGCATAGATGATGGTGATCTGCATAATTATACAATATATATATGTAATTTAATTTTAAAAAGTTATTTGCATAAAGTAAATATTAATATATATATTTGAATAATTAAATCTATACCTATTTATATATTATTATATGCTTTATAAAATTTTTATATAATATGAATATACTTTGATAAAATAATCATTCCATTATTTCATTTTTATCTCATATTAAATAAAATGTAATTTATAAGTATGAATTCTAAGCTCAGGAAAGGGAAAGTAATATAATATTAGGGAGTGTTGATACGCGGATTAGTGATTGTACACATATAGGTATGCGGAGAGTGCGGTATAATAGTTAAAAAAATCTAACATATGTATAGAGAGAAATATGACGGAAATAAGCGGTATATAGCGGATTTAAGTTTAATGTATTATATCTAAGTTATTCAAGTCCGAACGTCGCAAGAACCTAAAACCGAAGCAAACCTCTTAGAAGGAACAAATGAATATGGACTTTATATATATATAATATTGATATATAATATATATAATTAAAATATGATAAAAATAAGGATATATAATTAATAATACTTATATAATAGTAGTAAGTATTGCTAGTATATATACTATTAATATATTTATTATATATAATAATAATTATAATACATATAATAAATAAATATGAATAAATTTCTGATAGATAATTATGATCACCATAAACCCGTTGTTACCAGTAAAGTGCATGGACGCCAATTGGACCACCTACTTTTGAATACCACACAAACCCTCTTATCCCAATATGCATCCACCATTTGGAAAGAGTGTTATATATTAATGCTTGACTTCAATAAGATTACTCCAAATTATGGATTCAAAATACAGAAGTTCATTGAAAAGCGCTATTCAAGGTGAGAGTTATGTTCACTCTTGTCGGTTCGATAAAATAGACTGGCACCACAGGTGATAAGACGCTCCACTAATACGACTTGTTTGAGAGGATTAGCTAGGATTCCCTGACAGTTCTTCTTGCAAGATGTGGAGAAACATGAGTTTACCAAAAATTACTCCAATATCCAGGACCAGTGGATATTCATCTGGAGTTCACATAAACTTTTGTACTCTCTTTGTATCATTCTTCAATCAACTCATGAGTGTTTCTTTGACACCTATAATAACATGAACTAAAGTATCTTCGTTATCTCTTCACACCACGCTTGTAGCGAAGAAATATAAGAACGGGTTATTTCCATCTACATAAGACAGAACTGAATAGAAAGTAAAGCTAAATGAAGTCGTCTCAACAGAAGATATTTGGTCATTTCTGCGTGTCGGTTTGTTGATCATTTGTGCTATTTTATTTGGGAGTAGATACTCTTCTGCGTTTATACAGACATGTTCAATACACATAGGCGTGCTAAAATTAATTTTAACCCTCTTTTCTATTCGTGGCGAAATCCAATAAATTATGTCTTGTGTTAGTATTTAGGAAAAGGTTGTATTTTTGAGCTACCTAATTAAGAGCTCTATGAATTGCGAATGGGTTCAAATTGTGGTCCCTTTGCTAATTTCAAAATATATAATTTTAAAGTAATTTTATTTTTAGAGTATGTATAATATAATTATATTAAATAAATAATATTAATTGAGATAAGAATAATGATAATATATATATAAATACCTCACATAGGTAATTTATAATATAAGTACTCAGTAATATATATATATATATATGTAAAGAAAAGAACATATATGAGAAGGTAAATGATTTAAACTGCATTTTTTCTCCTTGGGGAATGAATATTTGTTAACCAACCGCAATGTGCGACGTGCAGATGCCAATGTTATGATTTCATAAAAGATTTCAACAGGTATGCGTTAAACTTTAAAAAATAAAAAGTGTGTGTGTGTAATTATATAAACAAACAATATAAGAACAGTGTAATTAAAGCAATCCACGATGTTCGCATACAAAATGGGCTAGATATTCGAGAACTACTGAACGAAGAATAGTCTACAGCCCTGTCTATCTCATCTATGGTTTTTTAGATGTAACTTTTTAGAATGATATATGAGTTGCGTATAAATGCTACAAAGTACATAAGTTGTTATATTAGTTATAGAAAGAACACTATAATAGAGCGTGTAAAAGAAATTACAGAAAATTACCAGAGAAAAGGATGGCATGAAAATAACAGGTATTAATCAATATGCTATAGTGACTCTATTTGGGAAATATGAAACCACCGAGTGACATGTGTCTAGCTATCAACGCAAGGTTAGGAACGCAAAATATGCGCAAAGAGAGTGATGTATTATACAAAGGACTATGAGTACTCATACCTTCTTCATACACGCAAATATACACAGTGAATTCCAAGAAACAGTTATAATAAGCAACCGAGGATATTCTCGCCGTGAAAGGCGACAATCGACCACGTGGTCACAGCCATGTCCTATACTCTCGTTCATGTAGTCTTTTGAGATAGTTAAATAAATGACAATAATGAATTTCCTACTAGACGGTCACTCTAACTATCAAGGATCGCGCCTCAGGGCTGTTTTACTATAGCACCGGGCATATTGTCTCACGACTCGTCACACATTTGCAGGGGGTGTATAAAAATCGGATATATTAGAGCTGATAATGTAAACTAGAGCATATGTTTCTTTCTTAGTAATAAAAGTTTTATTGTCAGAAATAGCGATTTTTAATATTGCAATATTTAACATATGACTAAAAATTTAAAAGTAACATGGAGACTATTCATACACGCGCTGGACACTCTGGTTTGTATGTCGCCTGACGGGAACTCGTGTGCTTTATAACTAGTTCTTGGAATTCAAATTATCTTTGTGAATTGTTGAAAGGGGATCAATTTTGTAATTATAGCAACGCGCATATATGTGCTCCACGAGCAACATGCAAGGTAAGTTTTCTTCCTCGAGTGAAAGCCAGTTAATTCTTATCTATTTGTACGTCATCAATAATAGTTACTTCATTTAACACATCTTTATGTAATTGCCGACGTGTAGATTATGTATAATGCACAATGTTAAAGTAACATTATTAACATTTTATTTGCTATATGTGTAAGTTAATTTAGTTGGTGTTAGTTAAAGAATAGATAATAAATATATAAAGATAATTCACAGATACATACCCTTAATAAAGGATATTAATATATATAACAAATCTATTATAAAGGAGGAAAAATAAATCAAAAACACATTGTGTTAAATAAAACGTATTTTTGAAAATCTACCCACTCAACAATACGCCTTATATATATTTATTATGTTCATGTATTATAATATAATAACTTATATTAATCAACTCAATATAGAATAGGTGTAATAATCGCGCTCAAGATAGTCACAGAGTTCATCGTTTATAAGAGAATAACTCATGAATTTCATATGATTTAATGGTAATTACTTATCCGCTATCAGCGCATAAAAATTAATTTAAGCGTATGCAGGGGATAGTTGCGAGATGTCGGATATATTTATAAATGAGAATGATCGGATCATTTCCGGCATATGCGGAAATGAGCGCGTATTGCGGCTTTCTCACGCAGTGACACATCAAATAAAATTGAAGATATTATGAGTTATAAAATATAGTATAATATTATGTTCAGTATATTATTATTAATAAATTATATATATATCTCTATAGTAGAAAATCTTATCTATATTAAAATAATTATTACTCATTATAATAGTATAGTATACTAGGAGAGATGGAGAGTGAGAGAGAGAGCGGCCAAAAGTCATATTTTAGAGATTATATTAGAGAGAAGATTCGAGAGAATGGTGAGTCGCTTATACGGCAGTCCTCTTACAACGGATCCGTTATCAAGGAATTCAACTCAATTCACAGAGTTACGTGTTACATAAGAACGACATTCACGAAAAGCAATAACTAAATACTAAATAATATATTATATAAATTAAAATCATAAAATCAATTGGTATAATATGGTATAATTTATTATATTAATATATATATTATATATATAAATAATATAATTATATATATTATATTGAGTTTATATACATTGATAATAAGGTTATTAATAATAATATAATATAGAGAAGAGAGAGAGAGAAAGGGGAGAGAGAGGAATGTCCTTTAAATAAGGATAAATGTCTACTAACCGATACGTATTGCGAAGTGACGTCGAGTGGGTAATGATTTAATTTCTCACTAGAATAGTGCTTAATTCAAAGGCTAATATGAGCGTCAGAAGTGTACTCGAAAATAAACATTTTTTTTGTTTAACATAAATGAGAATACCCTCTAAGAATTTATTAATCCGCAAAGATAGAGAAGAGTACAGAACTTCTCTCTCGGTCTAGCTGCAGACGAGGGTGCGTATCGAGAGAAGACTTCGTCCCCACCCACTGTACACCCACCGTCGGGGGTGCGATCTTGAGCCCATATAAAAAAAAAAAAAATAAAAAAGATAAATTCAAAAATTAATAAATAATTTTTTGAACCTAGATAGTAACTACTTCGCTCTTTTTTAATTGTACAAAGAGTGTTAAAAGTGACATAAACAGGTGCACTACATGCCCAGTATAGCTCGTTCGAGCGAAGAATATGATAGAGGAATAATAATATAATGTCTATTTTATGTAACATCCTTTTAAAGAGTAGCGAAATGATCAATAAAATAATATCAATGTAAAATAGTAATGTAGTTATTTAGTATTATAAATGATATTAGAGATATAATTAGTATATATGATTATACCTTCTTTATATTATGGTATATGATAAATAGAATAAATACTCTCTCTATAATTTAAAATATAAATACATTAAGTATATATAAAGCTCATATATACTTAAAAAGTAATAGTAATATATATAAGAACATAATGAGATATAATTAAGACTACATCTGAGGACATGTATATAATTATATTTTATTATAGCGCTGTGGGATCATAACTAATTCTCGAAAATCTCGTTAGATTAAAGGATAGATATACGCACTAATCGATATATCGTAAAAAATACAAGAAAATATCGCATAGTGTTGATCTGTAGTCTCGATAGTTAAGAACTAGTGCGCGGTCTTAGAGTGCATTTATCTGACGAATCATTTCTGCTAAAGAAATTCCTAATGATCGGCAGTACGCCTAATTCAATAAGTATCGCGCACACATATCTCTCTTTCGAGAATGACGAAATTTTGCTAGGCAATATGATTAGCGATTTTGTAAAAGGAAAAAAACAATTTGATATGATAATTCTTATTCAAAGGGATATAAAGATCGTACTGATAGCATTAGTTTAAATTTTGTAAATTTGTTATTGGATAGCTGTAGTTTTATGAAATTCTATTAGCTCTAATATATTTTTCAATATGAGAATCATTTATAATAATTGACTGACATGGATGTCTCTACAGATAGAGTGACAGTAAAAACTTCTTATATCTCATTTGTTGCAAAAAATATAATTCGTTCAGTTCTCCTCTTGATTTATAAATATGTAAGCTATTATGCAGATATTTTATTATATTAGTTTTGATTATTATATTCTTATTATTTAATTAATTAATATTTTACCTTACTCATTATCTATATAGAGAATTTTATAATTTATTAGTATTAATTATTTAAAAGATTTTTTTAGATTCTGTTATATTAGTTTTATTGATGATTAGTAACCCTTAATTATAAATGTTATATTATTAGTATTATTATTATTTAGCCTTAACTTGAATTTTTTGTTGGTTATAAATAATTTATTATAATTTATATCCTATAATACTATTATATATCCACCTCACCATCTCTATAATTAGTTGTGGTATTATTTATTATTATTCATTATGTAAATTTGGCAGTCTCTATAATAATTAATTTTTTTGTTGTATTTATTACTTTATTTTTGATTTGATATACCTATTAAGATTAAGATTAAGATTGTAATTATAATTATTATTATTAATTATTATTTAATGTTGTATATAATATCAGATATATTAAATTTTTCAATTTATTTATTATGAATATTTTTATTATTATGTATTATATATTCTTTAATGGGTTCTATGGAAATCAAAGCCATAGAGGACAGAGTAGACGGATGCTACAATGAAATATTCAGTTTGCTCAGTCAACTCGCAATTGGACAGTAAAGTTCATCCCCTTTCTTATTGTCTTTACTATATTGTAAGTGATGTTAAAGAAAATTTAACTATTTAATAAGTAGTATATACGAAATAAGATGTGGAATAAATGGCAATGTAGCTACTCAAAAAGATTAGTTATGGATGCCGATCTTTGTGAACATTTCTTCTTATAGTGAAAGTTAGGATAGGATCAATACATTTGTTAGTACGTTACTTAATTTACACCTGCATCTTCTCAGTCGTCTGGATAGAAAGAAGGCCTAGATTGCCGAAAATATCAGGTACTTGAGAAAAAAAGACCAGGTCGTTTCCCAGAGAGGTAATCTGGCACAACCAAAGCCTCAAGTTGGCCAATATAAAAATTTTATACTGGAAAATGATGCCAGTGTCAGGCCCAAAAAAAAGATATCTGGAAAAAAGTCAAGGTTGTGCTATAGTATAGGATCTGGGTGATGAAACAACGTCGACACAGAAAAGGTATTGGAAAGAGAGAGTCATTGGAGAAGGCACCATTTTACACAGGTACTCTGGAGAAAGAAAGCCAGTTCCCTTCCACAAAGATAATCTAGGAATAGACAGCCAATGGTCGCTCCCTCCCAAAAAGGTTACTCTGGAAGTAGCCAGGATGTGCCCAAAAATAAAGTGGCTATCCGTGTATAAGATAATAAGCCATAGTATCGTCGCCTTATAAACTCAAATAAGTATCTTAGGAAAGCTCCTCACAGGATCGTCCACAAATACAGGTTTAAAGATTTAGTAATGTTAGGTGCTTTTCAATGAGATTAGTGAGTTTAAAAAAAAATATAAGCGAGTCAGTTATAACATAACTACAAATCTGAGTTGTATGATAAGAAAACGCTCGCTTACAAAGTTGAAATATTCATCGTGATATTTAAATTTAAATTTTGCGTTTTATTTTTCTCTATTATAATAGTGGAGTGGAATTATTTAACAATAATAATAAATATTCGGAATAATAATAATAATAATATATATATATGATGTGATAAATAAACATAATAAATAATTTGATATATAATGAATAATATAAAGTTAATATATATAATAATAATTATAAAATAATAAATAATAATAATAATTGAAATAAGGGCTAGTATGCGTGAAGCGCTCGGCTTAAATATGATATAATTAAGAGGGGTTACATTCTGTGAGAAAAGAATGAAAAAGGAAATAGAAAAAAATCATATATATAAGAGTAAAGATAAGAATAATAATAATAATAATATGAATGAAATAATACATTATGAATAATAATAATTATATAATTATAATAATTATAATAATAATAAAATAGCAAATAAATAGTAAATGTAATATAATTATATATAATAATTAATGATCATATCAAACTATGGTAAGAATGTTTTGAAGTTATCGAACCCTAATTGTGAAATATGTATTTAGAGCTGATACATAAAACTTTACAATTAGCCAAACTATTTTAAATTCAAACCCCGATTTTTAAAAACGCAGAACTTTAAGCTGGTTTTTTATAGTTCAGTCGAGTTTTAGGCACTATAGAGAGTCAGATTATGAAAGACTAAAGCATAGGCCCTCTCAATTCGAGTCCGGTTGGAAGGGCATGTGCGATTGCTTATCCTTCTTCCTCCTAAACTTTCTCATGATGTGTAGCTGACTTTCTGCTGTTTTGGATGACAGATTCGAGACTCTGAGTCAGATTAAAGAGAGTGTGTGGTGCCATAAACTGATATATATTAAATTCCGCATGATTTCACATTTACTCTTCTTTCGGTTTCTTAATACGTGTTCTACGTCTTTAAATATCACTATGGGTGATCATAGATGCGGCGTAACGATTCGTTAATATCTCATTGTCTCTTTCTGCTGCAGGCATTGTATAGGCAGTGCGTATTAGATGAGAGATGAGTAAATATATCTTAGTTTCTCCTTTCATTTCTACAATATCACATAATTTTATACAGCTCAGATAACCGTTGCTGAAAGTAACAAATTTGTGTATTCGACGAGATGTGAGAAGCAAGCATTTTCCACTGAAATTAATTTTTATCCTAATGTCTCTTTGCGCCCAAAAACATCTACTCTGGGTGAACAAGCATCTCTGGTAAATCAGAGTTAGTGCCTGATTCCATCCTGCGTTATTCTCTATCGGAATTGGATTCGCTGCTTAATCTCTCCAAGTGAAAGGATCTAAATCTATTTAGACCTTCTATGTTTTCCTCTATTAAACCCTGATCGAACTCATATAATGGCATATCATCTCTATCTATCCATTACCGTGCTCAGGTTCTTCATTAAATTTCTTTAATTTGATTACATTTAATCGAATAACATGAGGCACCTGAAAATCTTGATTGCATTCCTCAAGTGAAAGACACACGATTAAGACCCAGATAACATTACCGTCCCGAGTTCTTGAGTGGGTGTGTGATTCTGAGCTGACGCCACCACTCTAATGTGATGCCCATTTATATCTCGTCTATTAAATCTGAGAAAGTATATTAGAATACTTTCCTAGAGTGTTGACGGAAAGCTATCGCTACTCTAGTATACAAACAATATTTATCACAAAAAATTTGTTTTGAGAGAAGCATGGTTATACAGATCCTTCAAATCTTGTACGCGCTCACTAAAGCTCTGTCTTTACTCTTTTATACTTATTCTATTGATTATTTGAAACTCTGATCTACATACTCTTCATTTCTATCATTAGAACATCTGCGCACATCATATTCTTATCCTTATTGAGAAAACAGTATAGCTTTCTGGTGAGTGAGAATGCTATTATGAGCTAGTGAGTGGTATGCTTAATCTGTCTCATTGATTAATGGTCTTAATGATTTATGGATATTGGATAAGACTTGTGATGGTGAGGGACTTGACAGTAATCTAAAGCATTTTTGACCCGGTGAACGCGCTATACGCTTTACATTATGCACTCAAGCTCACCCACAATACTTTTGTTTCCTCCTTCTGTACTTTGCTTACTTATTGTGTCTGCTGTTCATATTACAAAAATACGCAAATAATGCCTGAACTATTGTTGATAGGGGCAGAGGAAACTTCTCTCCTATTGATAAGTAGTGAAGATGTTCTCACGTTTGATTCGTTATTTAGAACTACTCATTCCCATGCTTGACTGATTGAAACAATACTTACCATCAGTTTTCTCATCATATAACTCTAAATAGCTCCATTTAATATATAAGATGACATCCACCCTTATTGCTTACAACTCACATTGCAAATCCTTGCTCCCTCTCTTTGCTTCCAGTAAATTTCGTCATTCTTTCGGATGTCTATTTCGCTAATATTATGGAAATTAAACTTTCCCATTAATTAAGATCTCAAGACCTGCGAATTGAGACCCAAACTATATATAAAATCAGCTTTCTATAAATCTCTCTCTCTAAGATACCTATCTAACTTCTATCTCTTTTAATGGTTTTTCCGTTTCCCTCCTGTATTAACACATAAATATATAAACTAAAAATGCTTGGAGAAGAATAGAAGAGCACGCCATCAAAAAAGAAAACGAATGGCGATCGTGTATTACATGAGTTGCAAAAGAAATATTTATTTTAATTTCACAATCCTGTTGCTAGTTAATCCAAGCATAAACAAGTCGGTATCTCATCATGTTCTCCATTCGATATAGGATAAGGCAACTCTGATATCATTTCATTGGGAGGAGAATGATGGTTTTGTGAACTGGTATACTACAAGAAGTGACTCTGTAACTGTACGAAGTTTTCGGGCGAATCAAGTAGATGGCTCCGCCAAGATTTTGGAAAAGGGCATATATAAAGCTGAGTGTGTCGGTTACTAATATATTCACAATATCAATTGACCCTCTTAATTTGGTACGTCGTTAATCGTCGTATCTGAAGCTTTTTGTCTCTTTCTATTGGTTAACCTCACAGTCGGTCTCTGGTTAAGTAAACCCAGAGGGAACACTGAAAACACTCATGTGGCGGTTATGAAATCGAGACTTTTATGAGGCCTCTAATATGTAATGCAACAAATGGATTTGACAGTGTCATTATACATCATGAATATTTGTGCCTATACAGTGATAACAGACTCGACTGGATTTTGTTCAGACATATAGTTGTGCTTCCTTCTTTTCAAATACGACCTGCTGTAGTAGTTGTGGACATTCATTATTTAATGATAATCATATTCTGTTTCCTCCCTATTTAAGTCAACGATTTTAACGATGCGATTACATGAGTTCAGTGTGCTACATAATTTGCAGATTAGATAGATCAATTGAATTTTATATGGCTGTCCTTCTTCTCTCTCTCTTCTATTATTTATTTTTTATACACTAGTAGTAGTTTACTCTACCTCTCTGAATCGGTTTATCCCGAATGGAAATTATAATACGTTTTACCTGTAAAGAAAAAGTAGCAAGTATAAAATTACTTTAATACTCATTTCACAAATGATAATAAAAAATAGTAATATAATCAAGATGTAATTTATTATTGCCAGATTTAAAAACCACAATTATTGATGGGTTTTAAACTCTTTAAGATTGATCTTATACACAATTACTATGAAAGTAATTAAAGTTTAGAGTAATTGGCAGCACTAATTTGAACATTTATGTGTGGGATAATTACGTATATATAAACAATAGTTGAAACTTAAGGAGTACTACAAAAAAACCTATTTTCTTCCTAACATTTAATATTATATGATATATAGTTGGAAAAATAACAAAGTATATGGAATTACAGAAAATATTGTGTAGGACACTCTCATATTCAGAAAGCAATGAACATATGAAGAGATTAATCTTATTATGAGATTTTCTCACAACTATCAATAAGTGCTTATAACGGATGATATGTAACAAGAAAAATAAATAACTCCATTAGAAGATAATATTATAATATTCCGCAATGTTGGGAAGTATGAGATAAAAGTACACAGGGAAAATATCGCGAGACTTGTTAAATATATAGAGAGTACACACACATTAACTTAGGATACTATAAGGGAGGATATTAATACTCATATAAAGCACTAAATACCAAGAAAGACATAAAAATTAATTTGTATAAATAAGTTTTACATTAAGCTGTATCACGTACTCGAAATAACACCACCCTAATCCATTAGGGAATCAAGTTGAACGAACTATTACTGACACTAACAAAAAGGAGATATTACTCCACGCAATGCTATGAAGGCAAACATTTGTTAAAAAAATAATAATATCTCTAATTTAGTGCATGGTTTCATACTCTTATATATTCGTATTAGAAATGGCTATATAAGTTATAAGTATATATAATATTATTCTAACTAATAAGAATTGTTAATAATAAATGAAATGAGTATATATTAAATTATACATTATACCTGTAAATAAAAGTAATATATTATAATAGTATATCACATGAGGAATATAAATGGAAGATAGAAAGTATTCTATTATTTAAACGTAAATAAAAATAATTCATCCTAACTAAGTAAAATAAATAATATATACGGGTATAGAAAACATAGTATTAAATTAGATAAATATTATCTAGAGTAGAATAAAATTTAATAAGAGTGAAATAGCTAAGTATAATATATACAGTGGTTTTAAAGAATGCAGCAGAGTGCACTTGGATCGATCATGACAGGACAAAAACTTTTTAAATAATTCAGGTTATAGTCCAAAATATATACGACCCTACATTATATCTTGGTAAAGAGATAGAAAGGAATGTAGCGGTAGATCTTACTCCATAATGACAACTTAGGAAAGTAAGTAAAGAAGATTTTATTGTGTATTCAGACCCAATTCCATTCGTATATAGGAGGACGTGATTTCGAATTAATTATAAGTGTTATTGCTCTATTGTTTGCGCTGATTATCTGTATTCTGAGGGAAAAGCTTAAGTCAACTTTGTTCTTATCAACACTAACGTTAAATTACCGAGTTACAAGAATAAATATACAGCAGACAGTGTGCATGAGGATAGAAAAAGCTTGTGTTTTTTTTTACAAATTACAAATCCTGTAAGAGACTTAAAATTTATTACTATTAAGAAATAAATGATAAGAGAAAAGTAATGAAGTGGGGTTATTGATAACTGTTATGGATTGATATGAAGATGAAAGGGTAATAATTGTCATGAATTAAAATATGGTGCCGTTAAACAATTAGAATCTATTAATCTTTTTAATATTTTACATTTAAAAGGTTTGTGAAAAAAAAGTGTTTTAATATGACTTGTCTCTAAGGTTTAAATTTGCTCTACGCAGTTTTATTATCCACTGTATATTGGAAAGATGATGTCTCTGAAATCCATGCCAAACATTAAGATGAGAATGAATATATTACGAGAAAAGAGTGGAGAGGCAGAATAACAACGACATGATATGCCCTCTTAGTTTAAAGTGTAGGATTTAAATAGTAATGATAAATTAATTGTTATAAATTATTGATCAATGGAGCAGAAAGTCTTGAGGAGTGCTCAATATAACTCAAAATTTTGCATTCCAAATTTCAAAACAAATAAACTAAAAGAAGTATCCTTCGAAATCTAAATATCTATAAGAACTAATCCTGAATGAAGAATCGTACAAGATGAATTTCAAATCATATTTTCAAGGCCATGTAAAATAAATAATATACTCAAGAATGAACAAAAAATGTTGATAGACTGGGATTGGGAAACCCAACATATGAACAAACTACACAACTACACGAACATCAAAAATCAAAACCCACCAACACACTACACACACAACCACACACACAACACACACACACACAAGAATCGTAAGTTTCAGAATAATAAACCCACGCAGAACAGACACACAATTAGTTAACTTATATAGCCTATAAGGACTGAAATTTGTGAGATGATTTTGAGATATAATACTAGCGACTCGTTTAGTTGACGTACATCTTGAAGTATAGATCATGCGGTAGCTCAAAGATTTTTCTTAAAGCAGCCTTAAGACTGAAAAAGATCAATGCTTAATGAAGGTAAGTACCTAACATTTTGCTAACCTCTTCATCACAAATTTTTTATGTCTAATTTTGAACTATCACAAGGAGATACTCAAAGATTCACTACATCGGTGTTGCCCCACAAGTAGTTTGGGCCAATCTTCCTGGAGTGTT